>PVLD010002655.1:0-159924 GCA_004027595.1 Dinomys branickii | reverse complement strand
AGTAAATAACTCAGCAGTTCTACATCCTGGAGTGAAAAGGACATGCCCTTCCTGTTCTAAGATGTTGTTTATTGTGTCAACTGTAGAAGGTTAACTAAGTGACTGTGTAGGGAGCCAGGGTCCTTCCTTTGTATTCATCCTGAGCCTGTGCCAGAGGAGAGCACAGAGATGGTGTTGGTGGGTGGGTGGGTGAGGGAGGGGATAGCTGATACACAATATAAGCAGGGAAAGAGGCTCGCTCCTCTCCCCTTTTTGCTCTTGGGGCCTTTGCTGTCTTGCTCCACCTTAAAGCGATGCCCGTGGGCCCTGCCACCATCCTTAGAGACAACTAAAAACTCCACAAACTGTAAGCTAAATAAACCTTTCCTTTCTCAATTTTGGGTATCGGGTATTTTGTCCAGGAAAGAAGAAAGTATCCACGAGAGATATAAGTTCCTTATAATTAATATGATTATTGTACGTATCTAAATGGTACTAATAAACTTAATTTAAAAAATAAAGTAAAGCAGTATTAAAACATTAAATCTTATACAGGTAATGTAGGTCAGTACAAACTAATTGGTTTATTTTTTGAATATTTTATTATATTGAAAATAACAGCAACTATTATTTCAGCTGTCAATCTTTCATAAGCAACTTCGTGAACTAATTACAGTATTTATTAAAACATGTTAACTTTCCACTTAGTACAAATTTACTTCCTTCAATTGTAATCATTTCTTTCTTTTTCATTAAGTAGAATTTCTACTTAAATGTAATGCCAAGAAAGATAGCAGATTTTTCCATTATTTACTAAAACTACTCCAGGGAATTATCACTAATTATGATACATACTCTTAGGAGATTTTGAAACAAAATTTGTCTCGTCTGACTTAGCTCAAAGTTTCAATCATGAATGGACGAAACATCACCAAATCATTCTTGCTTATAGAGGAAGAGCCACGATTATTTTAGGGTGTGCTACACTGATAGAGCTTTTGCATGTGGAACCAAACCTGTGTGTTTATATAAATCCTACTTCTGATTGTTATTCATGAGTAGATTCAATTTCTTTATTTTCACGTAGAATTTTTACATGTATATTTATGAGATTAGCTTATAATCTTGTTCTTGTACTGAAATTATTCAGAGGTAATATTTACATTGTGCTAGCTGTATAAAAGCAATTGGGAACCATCCCTTTTTCTATTTTTTAGAATCGTTCATGTAGTGTTGGAATCTCATCAGTTTGTTCACATTTCCAAATATTTGCTTTAAGCTATCTGGTGTTGGTCGCTTTGAAACTTAGGTGTTTTTGAAATATTTACATTTCTGAACAGCTATGAAAATATTCATACTTTATGTTTACAGTAAAATTTGATCATATATATTTGTCTAGAAAATTCTCTATTTCCAAATTTTTATATCTAAAACTTGTAAGCATTGGTATTGGTATCCTCTACTATGCTTCATGGTGTTTACTTGTGCCTGCTCTGTTTATGTGGTTTACTCAATGATTACTACTGATATATCCTCATCTTTCTAAAAATACAGATTTTTATTTTTTGACTGCTGATGTGATAAGCAGTGTCCGTATTAATCACTGCTAATTTTCATCTTTGTACATCTAAAATGTTCAAAAGTAAATACAAAAAACCTTCCAATGATGGCAGTTAGGCCTCACCACAGCCCATTTTAAGTAACTACCTGTGTGAGGACTACAGTTCCAGTTAAATTAACATTCTGAAATTCAAGGTGAACATGAAAGTTTGAAGCACATTACTAAGCCAGTACAAAGTTTTCTACCTTATCATTGTCTATAAAACACGAAAACTGGACCTAGTCTTGACGCATTGGAAGTACTTTATTATCTCTTTGGCAGCTGATGTCCAGAATTCCTTGTCAATTTCTAGACTTAGAGGCTCTATATTAAGCCTTTGAATTCAGTTCTGTTTACTAATTGTATTCCTGTTTGATTTTTAACTTGGGACCAGATGTTCAGGATAACATTTGCAATGTCTGTGAACCTCCGTATGGGACTTTGGGATTTTAAAAACTTTGTGTCTATTATTCCTAGCTGGGATAGTAATTCATTACTATGTAATTACTGAATTATTTTAAATTATTCTTGTTAATTTTTATATACAATGTATGTTATTATTTTATTTTTTCTGTCATTTGTTGTACTTTGTCTAAGTTCTGAGTTCAGTTAAAATTAATCTTCCTAAAATATGTATGATAATTTTGGGAGTATGGCCATTTTAACTACATTGCTTCTTTCTACCCAGGAGCAAGGTCTATCTCTGCATTTTCTGATATCGTGCTTGATCTCCTTTTTCAAAATACTGTAATTTCCAGTGTATACATCTTTCCGTTTCCTCATTAGATTGATTCCTATGTATTTTATTTTCTGTTATACAATCAAAATAACATTAGTATTCTTCACAGAAATAAAGAATACATTTCTAAAATTAATTTGGAACTAAAAGAGACTTACAATTACAAAAACAATCTTAGGCGACAGGGCTAGTCAGAGGGCATCACAATCCCTGACTTGAATGTATACTACAAAGCTACTGTGAAGGCTGATAAAAGCAACATGGTACTAGCAAAATGGACCTGAGGATCAATGGAACGAATTAGGAGATGCAGAATCTACTGCAAAACATTCAGACACTTTGCCTTTGACACAGCGGTCAAACATGTTTCCTGGAAGAAAGGTAACCTCTTTAATAAACGGTGCTGAAGAAAACTGGTTTCCCACATGCCAGAAAGTAAAATTAGACCCATATCTCTCACCATGCCCCAAAATGAAATTAAAATAGATCAAAGATTTAAGTGCTAAAGCAGAAACACTAATGCTGCTGAGAGAGAGAATAGGGTGAACACTTGAAGACAGCTGTAGGCACAGATTAACAAACACCCAATCTCGTGATCAATAATGCAAAGGATCAACAAGTGAGATGCCATCCTACTAAAAAATATTTGCACAGCCAAAGAAATTGTCAATAGTGTGAAAAAAAAGTATAAACAGAGTAGGAAAAACTTTTGACCAGTTGTCCCTTTCACAAGGGACTAATATCTAGAACATATAAAGAATGGAAAAAAATCAGACACCTCCACATTTCAAGACTCATTCCAAACCTGGGCATCTGAGATGAATACACACTTTTTACATGAGGAAACACAAATGGCAGGTAAATATATGAAAACATGCTCAACATCACTGCTCATTTGAGAGATGCAAGTTGAAACAATGTGGAGATTCCATAACACACCAGAAAGAAGGGCTATTATGAAGAAATCAACCAATACCAAATGTTGTCAGGGTTATGTGGGGAAAGCACCACTTTTCCACTGTTATTGGGCGTATAGACTAGTATTAGAGCCCTGTTTGACCCAGCTATTCCCCTTGTTGGTATCTTCACAGAAGAATTTAAAACATCATGCCTCAGTGATATATGCACATCCCTGATCATAGCTTCACAGCTTGTAATAGCTAAATCTTGAAAACAACCAAAATGTCCAACTAATGAATGGCTAAAAAAACATTATTTTAATATACAATGGAATACTACTCACTCATAAAAATGATATACTTGGGGCATTTGTAGATAAATGGATACATGTTGAGATCACATTCCTTTCCTTTTTTATTTTAAAGAGAATAAAAAATAATAAAACATTAGAAATGATACAGAATTTCAAAACTTAACAGGAACAGTTGTTATCATATTACATAATGTTCTCTTCAAAGTATTTGTTCAGAGTATCAGATATAAGCATATAAATTTGGTCAAAAATTAAGTATTAACAATTTGTTTCAATAAGCAAATAGAAATTAGTAGTAAAGTTATCTTAGCTATCTTGTGTACCACACACACACACATATATATATATATATATAATTATATATTTTCTTATTTCTGTATTTCTTTCTTTCCACCTCTTTCTTTCTTTTTTGTCTGTCTTTCTTTCTTCTTTCTTTCTTTCTTTCTTTCTTTCTTTCTTTTCTTTCTTTTCTTTCATATCTCTTCTCTCATCCCAGTTGTTCTCTCCCTTTGAGGAGTTTCTTTCCTTTTCACAATATATATTGTACCTTTGAGATTTTATTTACTCTTTCAAGTTCTTAAATAGGGAGATAATATGATGTTTACACGAGTAGGTCTAATGTATTTCACTTATGAATATGGCCTCTAATTGCATCCATTTACCTATAATAACATCAAGTTTATCATTCTTTATAGCTGAGTAGTACTGCACTTTTAAAAAATTACACATCATGTATATCCATTCCTCAGTTGATGGGCATTTGCGTTGTTTCCAAGATTTAGCTATGACAAAATGCCGTGCTGTAAACATAGGTGTCAATATAATGCTGTGGTATATTTTTAATTATTCTAGAAAAATTCCCAGAAGGGAATAGCTGGCGTAAGTGGGACTGCTAATCCTAGTCTTTTGAGGAATGTCCACAATGAGTATCACAGTGGTTTTACCAGTCTACATTCCCACCAACAGTAGAGAAGGGTTTCTTTTCCCCACAGCCCCTCCAGCATTTGTTATTGGTTGAGTTCTTGATGGTAGCCATTTTTCTGGAGTGAGATGAAATCTCAGTGTTGTCTTAATTTGCATTCCTTGAGTGACTAAGGATGTTGAACCTTTTCCATGTATATATCTACCATTAGTATTTCTTCATCTGAGAAGTGTGTATTTATATCTCAGATGCCCATTTTGGGGTTAGGTCTTTGAATTTTGGGGGCCTGATTTTTAAAATTCTTTATAAATTCTAGATAGGAGTCCTTTGTCTCAGGGAAAGTTGGCTAAAATTTCCCATTTGTGGGTTTTCTTTCACTGTGTTGATAACTTGTTTGGATGTGTGAAAACTTTTTAATAGGATGAGGTACTTGTTGAGTCTTTGAAGTATTTCCTGGGAAGTTTGGTTTTTGTTGATGAACTCTCTGCCTACCCCTGTATCTTCAAGATTTCTATCTACTTTCTCTTCCAGTGGATTTAGTGTTTCTGCTTTAATATTTAGATCTTTGTTTCATTTTGACTTTAATTTAGTCCATGATGATGGACATGCATCTAGTTTTGCTTTTCAGCATGTTGAAAAGCATTTTTTCTATCCCTCTTTAAGGAACAGGCCATCTTTCTTCCAGTGAACATGTTTGGCTCCTTTGTCAAAGATGAGGTAGCTCAGTGTGTTTGTAGTTCTGTCTGCCTCTTCTGATCTGTCCCACTGATCTTCAGGTCTTTTTTTTTTTTTTTTTTGCCAGTATTGATATGGGAAGGAAAACTAAACCACCACCATTTTGTGTTCTACTGCCATTTTAAAGCTTAAGTTGCTGTTTCCTTAAGTTTGTTTCTTGTAAATTTTGACATAGTTACCTAACCCAGTATCACTCTATGCTCTGTCATAAGAGTGCTTGTCTGCTATGTAAAATATCAAACACATTTTTTGTTCCTTTGTTACAAGCTAAGCCCATGCTTTGTAGTATTTCTGTATCTGTAGTAAATTGTACCCACACCCATACAGGGAACTAGACCCGGAACTAGAACTTTGTAAGTATTCTCCACAACTGACCTTTGGGGTCACTGCTCAGTCATGTACTGGGTGCCCACTGCTGGCCCCCAGTAAACATCCTTGTTGCTGCATCTGGCCTCTGCAGGTGACTCAATATAAAAAGCACATTTCCTACAACATTTGAAGGCCCTCAGTGAGATCCCCATGGATGGCTCCTCCAGGAAGCCACCTACCTAGGCCCTGAATCTGTGATCTGGGAGGCCACTGGTGCCTTGGTTGAGTTCAGCTGGTCACACAGACCCCAGGGTAGAGAGAGGGATCTAGTGTTGTAGAGCAAGACAATCAAGACTGCCTGACCACATTTACCAACAAGATTTGACTTTCCTTTTGGCTCACTGAGGGGACTTTCTTTGACAAAACTTTGGAATTGTGAAGCTTGTGGACTTGCCTCAGGATGTAGGGGTCATTTGTCATTTGTCCTGACGCATCAAGATTAGGTTTTGTGAGATTGTGGGAACCACATTAGAGATTCCCACAGCCCATTTGTTGCATTTGTCCTGATCCATGTGTGTCAGGGTTTGCGGGGCTGTAGGATCCCTGTCGGAGATCCGAGTATCTTGTTTGTTTTTTTACAAAAAGCAATCAGGGTTGTTTTCCCTGGATAAGAAATATGTGTTTTTCATATGTGTCTGTGATTTCGGTTTCCTGTGAGGTGTTTGTGTGGTTGCCCCATCCTGTGCCTGTGATTTCAGGTGTCTGCCACCTGCATCCTTGCTGCTTTCGTGATCGTCACCATCAGACTCCTATCCAAGCTGCCTGGAGCCTTCTTCATGGTCAACGTGACCTGAGATCCTGATACAGAGCAATTGGCGAAAGCTGTCTCCAGCATCACAGCTATCTCCGATCTGCTGAGTTGGGAATTCTGTTTGGCTGCTGGTGAAATGCGCTTGGGAGTCATTGAGGTAGGAGATATTTGATCTACAATGCAATTCATATTGTCAATATGGATTCTACTCCCTCTAAGACCACTGTATTAGAATGTATGGTTTAGAACTTTGACAAATTCAAACATGATTATGGGGTAAAGATAAAGGAAAGGAGGCTGAACTGGAACACCCATCATTTGGTACTGGATGGCCAGCCAAGGGGACTCTAGACCCTCAGAGAACAGTGCAATTTGGGAATGTGGTTACATTGTGTCAGTCACATAGGGAGGACTCTTTAGAGGCCTGGGGCAATTGCATTGTGAACCTAGCAACCAAACGGGTGGTCAATCTGGAGACCCCCATCCCTGAAAAAGTACTTATGGCACTCTGTCTAAAAAGATCTTCCTATTCAGATGCTAAGTTAAAGTGGGCTAAGTCAGAGGGAGCCACTGATAAAAATATGCTGCCAGGAGAGACTGAGTTCCTTCTTGAGTCTATGACATTTTGTGATACAGGACCTACAGACTCATACTCATTTCGGAAAAGACCGCTGTAGTGGAGTTGCTTCACTGGTATTTTTATATGTCCATACTTCGGGCATTGTTCTCCTCTGGGCCTGAGAGATATGACCTTTGTGACCATAAGAGCCCTGCTCAGCATCCCCACTGTAAGTCTAGCATGAAATTCTATGGGACTTCCACATTGGGGATGTCAGTGTTGACTTGACTGAGTTCAAGCCAACAACAGGATATCAGAAGTAACTGTGAGTCCTGATTTTCTTGTACTCAGGTTCAGTGGAGGCCATCCCAACTTGGACTGAAACTGTCAGAGTGGTAACCAATGGCATTTTGGAGTTGATTGTACCCTGATATGGACTGTGCATGACTGTTGCATCATATAACGGGGCAGCAGTCATAGGTCAAGTAGTCAGGAGCTAGCCTTGGTTCTAGGGATAAAATAGAAACTCTACACAGCTTACTGGCTCCAGAGCTGTGGGCAGATTGAGGGACAGTACAGAACCCTCCAGTATACTTTGGCTAGTCTCTGCCAGGAGATGGGTCTAACTTGGACAGCCACATTGCCTATGCCCCTCCCCCAATTCTAGTGCACACATACCAAGATGGCATCATGCTCTTTGAAGGACATGCCCATGTTTTGATGGTCTCCCCATTCATTCTCATGATAAAAGCACTGCAAGAAGCTGGGTCGATTGAACTGCACCACTAGATGAAGGCACTTCATTGGGTGCTTGAGCTAGAACAGACCATTCTGGAATGTCACCCAACCATTTTACACACACCCTTGCATCCTTGCCAGGCTGAGGATCAAGTTTTGTCAAGGTCTGGAGGGATGAGCCCCTCCGACCTACATTGTGGGGCCTATAAATATTTAATATTTAAAATCAAAAAATTCCTAATTATCCCCTTCTTTCTTTACTTCTTCCCCCATCCCAGTTTCTCTTTACTTTTGATCAGTTTCCTTTCATTTCACACAGTTTATCATACCTCCTAATTTATATTCACACTTTCAGGTTCCTATACCACTGATACAATGCACTGCTTACGCATGCACCTCTGATTTATTCCACTTAAGAGTATGGTCCGTAGTTGTGACCATTTACCTATAAAAGCCTCAAGATTGTCTTTCTTTATAGCTGAGTAATATTACGTTATATAAAAATGCCAGTTTTTTTATCAGTCCCCAATGGATGGACATTTGGGTTGCTTCCACAATTTAGTTATTACAAATTGTGCTGCTATAAACATGGATGCACATATATCGCTGTGATATGATGTTTTCAGATCTTCTGGGAAAATACCCAAAAGGGGAATAGCTGGGTTGAATGGGAACTCTAGACCAAGTTTGCTGAGGAATCTTCAGACCAATATCCACAGTGGTTTCACCAGTCTGCATTCCCACCAGCAGTGGAGAAGTGTTCCTATTTCTCCACAGCCTCGCCAGCATTTGTTATTCATTGATTTCTTAATGCTAGCCATTCTTACTAGGGTGAGATCCAATTTCAGTGTTTCAATTTGTACTTCTCAAATGACTAAACATGTTGAACATTTTCTCATATATTTATTTGGCATTTGTATTTCTTTATTTGAGAAGTGTGTATTCATCTCAGATGCCCATTTTAGGATTGGGTCTTTAATTTGTAGTGGTTCATGTTTTTAAATTCTTTATATGCTCTAGATGGAAGACCTTTCACCAAGGGACAGCCAGCTAGGACGTTTTCCCAATTTGTGGGTTTTCTTTTTACTCTGCTGATGATTTCTTTAGTTGTGTAAACACTTTTCAGTAAGATGAGGTCCCAGTTGTTGACTCTTTGAAGTGTTTCCCTGTGGTTTGATTTTTGTTCATGAACTCTCTGCCTCCTCCTATATCTTCAAGATTTTTACCTACTTACTGTTCGAATAGATTTAGTGTTCCTGTTTTAATATTGAGATCTGTGATCCATTTTGACTTGAGTTTGGTGCATGGCGGTAGATTGAGTCTATTTTCAGTCTTCAGCAAACTGCAAGCCAATTTTTGCAGCACCATTTCTTAAAGCGTCTATCTTTCTTCCAGTGAGCTTCTTTGGCCCCTTTGTCAAAGATTAGGTGGCTGAGTGTGTTTGTGGTTGTGGTTGTAACTTCCAGTCTGTTCCATCAATCCACAGGTCTGTGTTTTAGCCAGTACCACATTGATTTTTTTACAGTAGCTTTGTAGTATAATTTCAGGTTAGGGATTGTGATTCCACCTGACTTGTCTTTGTTGCCCAGGATTGCTTTTGCTATTCCAGGTCTCTTCTTGTTCCACTTGAAATTAAGGAATGTCTTCTCTAGATCTGTGAGTTATACTAATGGTAGTTTTTTGGGAAGTGCATTGAATCTGTAGAACAATTTTGGTAGAATGGCCATTTTCATAATGTTGATTCTTCCCATCCATGAGCAAGGAATATTTTTCCATTTATTAAAATCCTCTTTGATCTCCTGTTTTAGAGTAGGATAGTTTTCATTGAATAGATCTTTTACTTGTTTTGTTAGATTGATTCCTACATATTTCAATTTCTTGGATGCTATTGTGGAAGTTATGGTTTCCTTAATTTCCCTCTCAGTCTGTTTGTTGTTTGTGTATAGGAATGCTATTGATTTTGGGGTGTTGACCTTGTATCCAGCTACACTGCTGAGTTTGTCAATTAATTCAAGGAGTCCTCTTGTCTAGTGTTTGGGGGTCTTTCATGGAAAGTATCATGTCATCTGCAAATAGTGATAGTTTTAATTCTTCCTTTCCTATTCTTATTCCTTTTATTCCTCTCTGTTGTCTAGTTGCTCTGGCTAGTGCTTCCAGAACTATATTGAATCAAAGTGGTGATAGTGGACATCCTTGTCTTGTTTCTGACTTTAAAGTGAAAGCTTTTAATTTCTGTTCATTTAGTATGATGTTGACTGTTCATTTTTCATAGATGACTTTGATCAAGTTCAGGTAAAGGCCATCTTTTCCTATTTTCTCAAGGGTTTTTAACATGAATGCATGTTGGACTTTGTGAAAAGCTTTTTCCACATCTCTTGAGATGATCATGCATTTTTTGTCTTTGGCTCTATAGATATGATGTATTACATTAATTGATTTGTGAATATTGTACCATCCCTGCATTCCTGGAGCGAATCCAACCTGATCATATTGTGTAATTTTCCTTATGATTTGCTGCATTTTATTTGCTAGTATTTTGTTGAGTACCTTTGTATCTATGGTCATTATAGATATTGGTCTATACTTCTCTTTCTTGGTTGGGCCTTTCTCAGGTTTTAGTATCAGTACATTACTTGCTTCCAGAAACGAGTTAGGGAGAATTGCCTCCTTTTCAATTTCATTGAAGAATTTGAGCTGTGTTGGCATTAAATGTTCTCTGAATTTTTTGCAAAATTGTGCTGTGAATCCATCAGGCACTGGGCTTTTCATTGTTGGTACATTTTTAATGATATTTTTAATATCATTAATTGATATTGGGTTGTTCAGTATTTTTATATCTTCCTGATTCAATTTTGGTAATTTGTACATATGTAGGAATCTGCCCATTTCTTCTGAGTTTTCTATCCTATAGGAGTAAATATTTTCAAAGTAGGTATTAATGATCTTTGGAATTTCTGTAAGATTGTTAGTGATTTCATCCTTTTCATTCCTTATTGCATGAATTTGAGTTTTTTCCTTTCTTGTTTTGATAAGATTGGCTCCGGGTTTTCAATTTTATTTATTCTTTTAAAGAACCAACTCTTTGATTTATTTATTTTTTGTCGTGTTTTCTTCATCTCAATTGCATTAATTTCTTCACTGATTTTTATAATCTCCTCCCTCCTTTGAGCTTTGGGTTTGACGTGTTCTTGTTTCTCTAAAAGTTTGAGGTGATGCATTTGGCTATTTATTTGTTTTCTTACTGTTTTTCTTATGTATAAGATCACTGCTATAAATTTCCTTGTGAGAACTGCTTTCATTGCATCCCATGGATTCTGGTAGGTTGTATTTTCATTTCCATTTGTTTGTAGGTAATTTTTAATTTCTTCTGTGACCCATTGGTTGTTCAGGAGGCTATTGTGTAGTTTTGAAGTTTTTATGGAGTTTTTTGAGTTCCTTTTGTCATTAATTTCCAATTTCATTGTACTCTGGTCAGATAATATGCATGGGATAATTTCAATTCTTTTGCATTTAGGTAGGTATGCTCTATGGGCTAGAATACAGTGTATTTTTGAGAAAGTCCCACGTGCAGCTGAGAAAAATGTGTATTGTGTTGTTGTGGGGTGGAACACACTGTATACATCTACTAAGTCCATTTGTTCACAGATTTCGTTCAGGCCTGTTATTTCTTTACTGATTTTTTCTCTAGTTTACCCATCTCTTTTCATCAAAGAGTTGTTTAGGTCTCCTGTTACAATAGTGTTTCTGATTATTTCGTTTTTCATGTGTGTTAAGATTTGACTTGTATAGCTTGGTGCTCGAATATGTGGTGCATACATGTTTAGGATTGTGATCTCTTCCTCTTGCATGTTTCCCCTAACTAGAATAGAGTGACCTTTTTTTTATCTCTTTTGATTGTTTTTGGTGTGAACTTTAGAGTGTGTGCAAACATAATAGATACCCCTGCTTTTTCCTGGGAACCTGTTGCATGGAGAATTGTTTTCCATCCTTTGACTTTCAGCCTGTGGATTTCCTTTAGAGTAAAGTGTGTTTCCTGTATATAGCACGTTGTGGGATTTTGTTTCTTAATGCACTCTGACAGTTTGTTTCTTTTGACTGTTGAATGGAGGCCATTTACATGAATACTTATAACTGATATATGTTTGTTTACCCTTGTCATGCTATTTACTTGAAGTTGGTTTCCTACTTTGGCTATCTGTTTAATTGCTTCTCTGCTTGAGTGTTCCTTTATGTTGTTGTTCTTGAAATTGTGGTCTCTTTTTTCTCTATGTCGAGTATCTTTTAGTAGTTTTTGTAAGGGTAGTTTAGCACTCATGAAGTTTTTCTGTTGTTGCTTGTTGTGGAACTGTTTTATTTCTCCCTTGAATTTGAAGGATAGTTTTGCAGGATACATCAGTCTGGGCTGGAAGCTGTTTTGTCTCAGAATCTGCAGTATATCACTTCAAGATCTTCTTGATTGCATCCTTTGTGTTGAGAAGTCCGCTGGGATTCTGATGGTCTTTCCTTTCTGGGTGATCTGTTTCTTTTATCTAGCAGTTTTCAATATTGTGTTCTTTTGCTGGATATATGGGGTTTTTGCTGTTATATGTCTGGGTATGGATTTATTTGGGTTATGGCTAGTTGGACTTCTATATGTGTCAACTACTGCACATCAGAATCTTTTACCATGCTTAGAAAATTTTCTTCTATTATTTCTGCAAATATTCTTTTTATGTCATTTCTTTGCTTCCTGCTGTTTTATTGACTTCTATTACTCGGACATTATTTCTCTTTGCCTTGTCTTGCAGCTGTTGAATTCATTTTTTCTGGATCCTTGATGACTTTAAGAGATCCTTCCTTTCACCATTGCTAGCTGTCATGCTTTCTTCAAGATCTGAAATTCCACTTTCGGCTTCATTCAAGTGGTTTTGCAAGCTGTGAGTGGAAGTTCTGATTTCCTGGAAATCTCTTTGAGTCTGTTTCATGCATTCTATTTCCTTCCTAAATTACTTGTATAAAATTTCCATCTGTTGCCTATGTTCCTCTGTTTTTTTAATCGATTTCTTCTCTAGATGTGTGGAACTTTTTTTTTCATTATTATTATCATTTCATTTTGTGCCTGGGAGATTATTTCTGATCTGATCTCTTCTATGGCCTGATGGAGTGACTCTTTACGTCAGATGTGATCATTTAAGATATTTCAGAGATGTGGCTTCCAAGTTCTCTTATGTCAGTGTCTCCTGGTCTTGTTCTGGGTGAAGTTGAGTTTTGAGATTGGATTTTGCTCCTGCATCTTGTCATTTTGGATGTCAGATGAAAAGTGCTGAGCTACCAGCTACCCAGGAAGCTCACTGAAGGACTGTAGAGACACTAGTTTACCAGGATATCAAATTTATCCCATGATGGTAGCAGGCCATGGACCAGGCAGGATCCCCAGGCAATTGCTGGGGTGCATGGCTCAGACCACACCTGCGATGGTAGGGGAATCCTGACCTTTGTACCAGGGTCTCCAGGCCGTGGACAGAAACATGTGGGCCTTAGCCATGGAACATATGGTGGCAGACAGGGGCTGCTGCTCCAGGTTCCTCAGGTAGCTGGTCAGGGGAGAGCAGGCCTCACCTCCCAACCTAGAGGACCACAGAGACCAGGGTTGCTTCCATGCTGCAGGCCTCACCCGCCAATGGAGATGGGTCACTCAAGCGCTGCTTCCCCTGGCTGAGCTCCTTTCTCATCCCAAAGGAGCAGGGCGGAGTGCACATGCAGGCCTCGTCCACCCAGTAGTGCTACACAGATGGGCTGCTCAGATGGCGTTTCCCAGGCCGAGCTCCTTCTCTGTCCCAAAGGAGCAGGGCGGAGTGCATGTGCAGGCCTTACCCGCTGAGAGTTCCTCACAGACAGGCCACTCAGATGCCGCCTCCCTGGCAGAGCTCCTTCCCTGTCACATCAGTAATTATTGCAACTTTAAATTTGATATATATTTTGGGTTTTCCTTTTTCTTTCTGATATGGATTTCTAGATTCATTCCATTGTGGTGGGAAAAGATATCTGATAACTTTGCAATCTTCTAAATTTTGTAAAGAATTGTTTTAGTGGTATAACTTGTGGTTTATCTTAGAAAACATTCCATTTCTACTTGAGAGGATTTTGTTATGCTATTGTTGAAAGGAGCATTCTTATTTTGGTTCAGCCAGGGCCAATAATTCCCTGTTCAAGCCTGCTGTTACCCAGCTGATTTTCTCTCCGGTTGTCTATCCATAGCACAGTGAAAGTGGATTATTGGATTTACCTACAAATTTGTACTATTATTTCTTGTTTCAGTGATGTCAGTGTTTGCACTGAACATATATGTTTATAATTATTGTATGTTCCAGGTATACTGACATCATCATCATCACTATTATTGTTACTGCTCCTTCTACTAAAGATAGACTTCGGAGCCTTTACAGTGAGCTCCAAGCTTTGCCTTTTTACTAATTTTCATGGCAGAGAGCTGGGCTGGAATTTATGATCCTCCTGCCTCAGTCTCCCAGAGTGCTGGAACTATAGGCAAGGGTCGCCGTGTCGGGTTGACTTTTGAATTTTTCAACCTTTATACACTATTTTGTGTCTTCTGGGACAACTTCTGTTCTCAGTCCGTTTGTCTGAAGTAAGGCTGACTACTCCCTCTCTCTGGAGTTTCCTGTTTTTGTGGGAATGGCCTTTTCTACTTTCTTTGTCAGCCTCTGTGTGTCCGTGGATATCAAGTGAGTCTCTTGTGATGGCACTTTTTAGCCATTCAGCCATCTGTATTTAATTGGTGTGTTGAATATTCTTATACTTAAGGTAAATCATCACTGGAAAGGGCTTATTATTGCTGTTTCATAAATCACTTTTCTCTGTTGCAGCTTTGTGGTCCCACTTTTCCATTCTTTCTGTCTTCTTTTGCGTTTTCTTAATGTTTCTTAGGGCATGCTTTTATGTCACTCTCATTTTCTTTTATGCACATTCCTTGTTTTCTTTGTGATTGCAATTATATACAGAATTCTAGTGCAGCAAACTCTTACATGGATACTAACAAGTTCAGTGATGTGTAATAACTGTGTACATGTTGAGAGATAAGGGTCCAGTTTCATACTTCTATAAGCAGATAATTACTTTCATCATCACCACTTGTTGAATAGGCTGTCCTTCTTCCAACCTATGCTTTTGGCCCCTTTGTCAAAATCAGATATCTAAATATGTCCGCTGAGGTCTCTACACCCTTGATTCTGTTCCATTGATCCACATGTCTGTTTTTGCTCCAGTACCATGCTGTTTCTTTCACTATTGCTTTGTAATACAACTTGAAGTTGCGTATTGCTATGCTGCCTGCTTTGCTCTTACTGGCCATTGTGCATTCTTGTTATTATTGGCCATTGTGCATTCTTTGTTATTATTGCAATTACATACCATATCCTAGTTACAGCAAATATAAATTGATAATAACAACTTGAATGATCTGTAGCAATTACACTATTTTAGATCTATTCTCTCCCACCTTGTCATGATGATGCAAATTACTGATGTTTGCATATGCATTAATGTACATGTATAATTACTCTCTACGTTTTTGAAAAAATTATACTAGAGTTATAAGTAACTTGCATATATTACAATAATGCCTGATTCTATATTTATCTATATATTTACTTCTTCCACTGATTTCAGAAATTTTCAAATTGTTTTGTTGCTGGTTGTCATTTTTTCTCACTTGTAAAACTCCCTTCTCACTGCATTACTTGTACACTGAGTCTTGTGATGAGTTCATACAAATATTTTTAATATGTGGAATCTCTTGATGCCTCCATCATTTTTATTTGCTACTGGGAATTGATTGCAGGACATGGGCATGCCAGGCAGGCGCTTGTTCTAGTGAGCTATATCCTGAGTTCTCTCCATCATTCCTAAATGTCAGGTTTTTAATATAGTGGTCTTGATTGGTGGTTTTTTCAGTACCATGAGAATCTGCTCATCATTTCATAGATGCTTCCTTTCACTTTTGAGTAGCCTGTCTACTTTCAAAATTGCTTGTCTTTTACTCTCACTTTTGACAATTTGAACTGTCATGGACTAGTTGTCTATAAGTTTACCTGAGCTGGAATGTTTTAGAGATTCTTAAATTTTTATGTCAATTTTCTTCCCAGGACTGAGACATTCAGTTATTGGTTATTCACTCACATTCCCTGTTCTTTCCTTCCTCTCCTCCAGTATTCATGTAATGTGCATATTTTTCTACTTGAGTGTGTTCCATGATCCTTGTAGGCAGTTTATTTTCCTTACTTTTTTCTTTTCTGCTCCTCTGCCTTAATAATTTTGAAAGTCTTATTTTTGACATTTCTAATTTGATTAAGTCAGATATTGAGTCTTCTTAGTAAATTTCTCAATTCAGTTGTTTTTCTGGTAGGAATTTGTTTGTTTACTCCTGGTTTCTGTATCTTTGTGGATATTTTCATTTGGTTCAAGCAATATGTGTCTAGTTTATTTAGTTGTGTACCTGTGCTCTCTTTTCATTCGTTAAAGATAGTTGGCAGAATATTTGAATTCTTTTTATGGAAATTCCTATATTTTTGTTTCTTTTGGGTCAATACTTGAAGAGGTGTTTGGAAGTGTGTCCAGATTCTGTTTGCTTCTATGCCAAGGTATGTGTGTGTGTGTGTGTGTGTGTGTGTGTGTGTGTGTGTGTGTGATTTCAGCATCTGAAGTATCAGGCAAATGTTGCATACTTTTACATCTGATTTTGTATATGGGGATCTTTATGTATACTAAGAAGACACTCTAGAGTCATCTAAACTTTTTTGAGTTTTGAGCCATTACTCGCTGCCCTTTGGGGGCTTGTTTAAAGCCTTTCACTGGAAAAGTTTTGCTTCCTTAGGCAGCCGCCTCCCCTGTTAAATGTCGGCAGTGCCCGGTCTCTGTATTGCACAGCAGGTTGTGCTGCTGGAGCCCCACTAGTATCTTTCTTGATACGCAAAGTGATGCAGTTGTAGTTGTCCTTGTTCTGAGACCCCACCCTCACCCCAAGGCGGTGCCTTTTCCTGTCAGTGTACTTACACAAGACAGATACTGATTCTTGGGGACTAGACACTAGACACACGGGGGATTATGACGTTTCCTCTCAACTGCACTGTGCAGAATGAAGTGAGAGGGGCTCTGGTGAGAATGGAGACAATCATGAATACTCCTTCAAGCTGTGCATGTACTTGTTTTTGTACCAGCCTGCGGTGCATGAAGCCTGTACTTACTGGTTTCTGATGTTCTCAAAGAAGAATTTAGATCATTTTCTATCTCTGTGTCTTGTAGGGAGACAGAAGCAGACTGGCTCATTTTGACAAAACATGTTAATGCACTCACAAGCAAGACAGAGAACAAAAAAACAAGACAATCCAGTCGGAGGAGACCTCCACTGGCCGAGATCAAATTTCAATAATCAAGCCCTAGCCAAAGTCTTGGTCTAGGGTCGGTCCCTGGAGAGTCTAATGTTGCATCCAACCTCTCCAAGGACCCCCAAGGGGCGCCCCAACAAACAAGAACTAGTCTTACCAGTAAGAATCCAGAGGACACTTACCGATCTGGCGTCCAGGGTGAATTTGGTTTCACTTTGAAACAAAGAGTTCCTTGGGGGCGAGAAACATCTCTGGGTGTTCCCTCTGAGGAATTATTGTCTCAAAGAGACGTTTGGGAGTCTAGAGACCCCAGAAGGGATCCTGGACAGATGAACCCCCAAATGAGACAGGTCCATGAACAATAAACTCCCAAAACAGCCAAATTAAAATTTAGTAGCACTTTTTAGTAGTTGAGCCTAGTGACCCTCACTCACACCTCTGTTTGAAGGCTGAGAAGAGAGAGCCCTGAGCACACTGCATGCAGGGCTTATAAAAACAAATACCACAAAAAGCACAGTGAACACAAGGATGTAGTGGGTTCTTTATGCTTGGGTAACTGTCCTGTTTCTGGCAGGGGCAGGCAATGCTCTTCGAGTTCTTTCCAAGAAAGAACCAGGAACCTTTAAACAGTAATTATGTTACCGTACATGGACTTTAGCTGTTTCAGGTGAGTCAGGGGTCAACCATGGGGTCAGTCTAGCAAGCAGCTAGGTACTTGGGCCATTAAACCCACAAGTTGAAGGAGAAGTTTATTTTGGCTCATAATTTTGGCTATGGATTTCCGTCCATAGTCAGCTGATTCCAGAGAAGTAGCAAGGGCTCACTGGCTCAAGGAATGTGTGTGTGTGTGTGTGTGTGTGTGTGTGTGTGTGTACATAAATATATATAAATATATATATAAACATATAGATAGACATAGATATAGATGTCCTTCCTCCAGGCTTCATCTCTTAGCATCATATCCAAGTATAAATGCATCAGTGTCACACATCCACTATCCAATGTCACCCATGCATGGTTCAGTTAACTCCCCCAAACTTCACTGATGAGTGCTTGGGACTGTGAGGGACATCTAGATATAAGCCATTGTTGCGGAAAAAGGCGCTTATTTCATTGAGTCACCCACAGAGGCTGGATGCAGAGACAAGCAAGTTCATTAGGGGCCAGTACTGGGCACCCAGCACATGACCAAGCACTCACCCTGAAGGGCAGAAGGGGAGAAGAGTTATACAGTTCTAGTTCTGGGTCTATAGAAGAAGATATATAGCCATAACTAATCTTCTACTGCTCATTCTGTATTTCCTTGTCTTCGTCAGCCACCTTAGTAGGCCTTGTTTTGTTTTGGCAGTGTGACACATTTCTGAAGATTCGGGGCCATTTGTCATCTTACCTGTGTGTAGTTATTGTAGTTTCCCATTGCCCTTAATAACAGCTTATGGTAATACTAGTAGGGCCCTAAGAAATTGTCCATACTCCAAGTATATTTGTCCTATCCTCCCTTATGGAGTAATAGTCCAGTTTATCCTTTATAACGTGGATCACTCACCCCCAACACAACTGTAAGTTTCTTTTTAACTTCTATGCTCAGAGGCCAGAGGGAAGTCTTACATCCAATTTAATGGAATCACATTGTACAAATATCCTTCATACTTAAACTAATGCACTAATTCCCTCCCTAGAGAAGAAAGCAAGTATTTTCTTGGGCGATATTTATTCCTAACATTTCAAGTTATAAACTCCAAAGGCTTGTCTTTAATGCAGAGTGATCTCCATATGGCAAAACATTATTAAAGGTTTCATGGCTTTCTTAGAAAGCCAGTTACCATATATTATATAAAGTAGGCTTGGAGAATGTAAATCACCTCTTACAATGAATTGAATTTAAGTAAGACTCAATATTTCCTTTTAAAAACTGATTTCTTTATTTGGTCAGTCGCAAGGTCTTCTGTTGTCTCATAATGGTCTTTTCCATTCCCTCTACAGTGACATGTGTTTTCTCCTCATTTTGTCTAGGCTTAGCTTGTAGGTTTACCAAAACTATGCCTGAGACAAGTGCACAGTGTGGGAATGATGTGCATATAGAAGTTGTAAATAATGTAAGGAGTGAGTTATGCATGGACTAAAATGTTGGGCTCTGATTTAGAGCCTGGCACAGATACAACTGTACAATTGTACTCATATAAACATATATATATATGAAGTACTTCAACTCAGTTGCTACTGTAAACCCTGCCACCTAATGCAGCATAATTTTCACTTGCCACTCACTGGTAGGGTTTTGATTTGGGTCTACAAGCATAGTCAAATATTTCTGCTAATGTTATCTTATATGTGAAATCTCTCTCTAGCTAACATCATGGCCTCAGCTCCACCTTAGTTCTTTAGGTATTTCAGTCTCATGTGTAGCACGTGCAAATTTATCCCTCAAATTTACAGTTTAAAGGTAGCAGTTGTACTTATATGAGAATTTAGTGCCTCTACTGTTGATCTGACACCAGCTCAGTGCAGTAGGGAATGGCTGTAATTACAAATGACGTTTTACTTGCTCACCTGCCTATCATTTCTGGGTGTGTAATCTGGTGTGTAATAGACCATAGAGTGGATACTATGGTTCGGAATCCTTGAAGTAATGGAGTTTTGAACGTTGAACAAGCCTTCCATAGTTGAATATGTCACACTTTGTCATGACGCATATTTCAAAGAATTTGCTCAATTTAATTTGCTACTTTGTTGGAACTTTTTTGTACCTATATTCATGAGAGCTAATAGTTTATTCTGTCCTTTATCTTGTAATATCTTGGTTTGATTTGAGTATTATGGTACTGTTGGCCTAAAAGAATGATATATGCAGGGAGATTTTAAAAAGAATTTTAAAATATTTTAAAAAGAATGACATGGGAAGAGAGATTTTTAGAAGTTGATAACTTCTTCCTGATACATTTGACATAAATAATCCCTTGAATTCATTAGACCTTGTGCTTTAAAAGATTATTAATTATTATTGATTAAACTTTGTTGTGTATAGTCTTATTCTGACTACCTATTTTATCTTGAGTTTCAGCTAATCATGTCTTCAAAGGAATTGGTTAATTTTATCTGGGTTACTAATATTGTAAGCATAGTATTTTCTGTATTACTCCTTTGTTACCTTTTTAATGTCCATGTGTTCTTCTTTTGAGATTAATTCATTTATTCCATAAATTAACACATTAAAAATAAAGTTAAGGGGCTGGGGATATAGCTCAGTGGAATAAGCGCTGCCTAGCAAGCGAAGGGTCCTGAGTTCGATCCCTAGTACCGCAAAAAAAAAAAAAAAAAAAAAAAAAAGTTAAATGTGTTCAAGTCAACTTATAAATTCTTTAATCTTTCTAACAAATGTATAACAGAAAACATCAAACTGGTAGAAATAATATGGGAAAGGGAGAGGTAGAAGAAGAGATACATACAACTTTGTGAAATAGAATAAGTTCAATCTCAAGACAAGTTTTAGGTCTTCTGCCTCTTCAGTACAGGAATGGTTGCTAAATAGTTTAACACAAAATATTAATAAAGCGGAGTGCAAAGTAATTTTAAAAATGAAAGCAATTCCCCGAAAACATATCTGCTCTTGGAATTGGGCCAGGCATGAATTAACCTTACTAATTTGTTATCTTCTGTGATGTCCATGTATTCTATAGAAATACAATTGTGGTATTAGTAATTTATTTCCCTTTTTTCTCCTACTTATACTGTTGACAAACATACATATTTTATTGATCTCTTAAAAGTAGTTTTTTGTTAGTTGATTTTCTGCTTTGAAGTATGGCTTTGAATTTCACTGATATCTGCTCAAATTTTTACTATTTATTTCCTTCCGTTTGCTTGAGTTTTAATTTGCTCTTCCAACGCTAGTTACCTGAGTTGGAATTTTTTATTAGTACATGTTTGTAGTATATAATATTTACATTCCTTGTGTGAAGTTTGCACAGGTACGTAGTACACTTTTTTTATTTTTCCTACTGTGTCTTCCACTCTTTTTCTCTCTGCTGTGGTTTCAACAGATACTTTTATATAATTCTTCCTTCTCTCCTTTCTTAGCTTACCACTGAGAAACCTTCAACTTTTGTGTCTTCTCTTAGAGTTTGCTTTATACATTTACATGAAATCTCAGTTCACTTACAAATAATTTTCTTCATCTTACTGAGGATAGGAAAATAACCCTAATTCTTCTTTTCCATCCACTTTCTCATTGCTGTCATTTGTTTCCTCACATATAAGCATTTATAATTACATGTATCAATATATATATATATATATATCAATTATATAATATATAATGTTATATATCATATAATATATAATGAAACATGTTACAATTATTTTGAATATACTTTCATTTGCTAGGTCAGCCATGATGAAGAAAAGTGAAAGTTTTGCTTTGAGTTATTCCTCTGGAGCTCATTATATGTATAAATGTTTCTATTGAACAGTTCCTTATTGACTTAAATAGTGTTATATCCTGATAAACCCAGACAAAAATGAAAATGATGTACGTGCAAATTGCATTTCATGTACCTTACCTAACCCATTAAATATGATACCTTAGAATCGTTTACTTCCAATGTTCTCAGAACACTTATTTTAGTATATAGTTTTGCAGAATCATCCAACATCAAACTTATAATGAAATGTGGAATCACAGTTATATAAACAGCAGAGATACAGCTAGTCATATCATGTTTACACTATTGAAAGTCAACAGTAGAGAAATACTCCTGAAAGAAATCAGAATAAAAAATAATCCCTTATCAGTAGGAATGTATCACATTTGACTTTTCTCTAAGAAACCATCCAAGCGAGAAATACAGGGAGTATACACAGATGGGCTTTTTGTAGACAGGGTGGGTGGGAAATCACTAAAACCAATATTCAAAAATTGCTAGCAGCATATTACATTGTAGCATATGAGGTATTTACTATCATTATGTGACAGATCAGAAGCCAGTGTTTGCTGCTCCTGTCTGGCATCGGGCACATCATATTGTTAAACACCAGCCCAGAAAAAGACTAATTATTTAGGAATGTTGGACAAAGTGTAGGAAGATGACCAGCATTCTGTATTCCTGTAATTTAGTCTCAGTCTTTTAGTGAGCTTCTGTTTTTATTTTGTGAGATTTAAGCATACTTTTTAGTACTTCCCACTCTCTTAAGTTGGACACAACTGTTTCAGTGGCCTGGATTCGGCTATCTTTCTCAGCTGGATTTGACTGTCTGTGTCATTGTAATCCTTTAAGAATTACCCAAAAATCCTTGTGTCTTAATGAAAGGACTACTGGAATTGTCTTTGTGCTTTAACATATAATTTCAATTTCTGTATAAGAAAAGTATAGTAAGCCATTACACAACATTTGAAATGATCATCTATTATTTCTCTCTCTTCCTTTTATAGAAATTCCTTCTTCAGTTTGGGCACATTCTTAAAATTTGCAGAAATTAATTTAAATATTGTATTTGTTTATCTCCTGAGGAAAAAGTATGAAGGAAAAGATATCAAGATGTTGAAATATGGAGAAAAGTCATGAATGAAGCAAATTTACAATCCTCAGGTAACAAAGAATATTTTGTACCTTCTACAACAATGACAGAAACATATTTAAGGAAAGAAAAAGATACTTCTCTTGCTGTTTCCAAAAAGTAGTATATTCATGTGGTAATACGCTGTTTTTCAATGCTGAGTCATTTCAGTGATAATTCCTATAATACACAAAGATAGAAAAATGAAATTTATCATGAAAGAAATAATAAAGAAAAAAGAATGAGAACAGTCTTTGTTAGGGAATTGTTATGCACTTGTGGATAACATTGGAATATATGATTCATGTCAATTTAAAATGAATGGCCTGACTAATGTGCAATATAAGAAACATATTTACTCTGTTAATTGTAACTTTTCATAAGGTTAGTGATTAGAAAATTGGTAGAGGTGAAAAAAGAGTATATAAATTTTCTAACCTAAATTAAGAGAAAAGCCTGCTGTCTTAGCAAAGAGTGGATAATGTTACCTAAGCTTGAAGTCTACCCTGATGGAGGATTCACACAATCTTGACATATATTACTTACACAAGTTAAACATTTCAGTGACTTCATTAGTTGAAAATTTGAAATTGTATTTGACTAAAGACCAGTGTTCATCTTCCAGTAAGATATGGCTGAAGAAATTGAGATATTAAAATTTTTGCAAGTTGATTCTCAGAAAACTTAAGAACGTAAATTTTTGTCACAGCCATGAAAATGGATTAAGAAAACTCACTTTGACTTCAGAAAGTAAATAACATTTAATATACATGTTTTCTTATGCTTGTTTTTTCTCTGGAAGATGTGAAGTCTGTGCCAGATAAAATATCAGTTATCATCATTCCATGATACTTTGTTTCTTCATTCATTTGTTATTGTGTGAAACAAATGTATTTTTCACATTTCTATCAGGAAAACATGAAATAAAGTGAGTGAAAATATTTTATTCCCTTGTGGCACTGACTCTATTATAATGAATGCTAGAAGTTTACATTTTTTTACTCCTGTCTTGGTTACTTTTCTCTCATTGCTGAGACAAAATACCGACTCCCCAAATGAAGGAAGGAAAGATTTATTTAGCTTACAGTTTGTGGAGGTTTCAGTCCATACTTGGCTGGCTCAGAGGCAGAGTGGCACATGGCAGAGGGCAAACTGTTCATGGCAGCAAACAACCAGCAAATGTGTGGAATCACAGGCAAATGGCCTCTTTCTCTCCTTTACCTTGTAAACAGCCTGCCCCCACCCAGGGGGCATGTAGCTCTGGGACAGTCTTCATGCCCTCCTCTTCCACAGGCTCAGGATGTGTACAAAGTAAGCACCCTGGCCTCCTGCTGAATCAGTTAAACCTTTAGATTCCCCAAGTTGACACAATGTATCAACCATAACAACTCCCATTGTTTGAAAAGTTTTTATCTTTGTGTGCAATAGGATTGTCTGTCAAATTAGAAAAATATGGACTAAGAGATCTACTCCAGTGATTTTGATTTAAAATATCTGTGATGATGTCTACACATAAAATACATAAGAAATTCTGTTTGAATAGGACCCCTTGATAAAACAAAACCACAGGTTGAAAGACACTGTCTGAGCAGAGCAATGTCATGAATGCTTGTTTGAAGCCAAGAATTGTCTTGTAAGTCATACATATTAACCAATTTAAACGTTAAAAATCTGAGAAAAGATTAATGAATCAAGCATGAATTTGAGTGAAAAACAACACATACTAGCTTAGTGAGTACTACATAACAAGACTTATGCTAAATTTGCAGTTATGCTATAATAAATAGAAAAATAAATGGAAAAATTCGGAAGCTATTTTAAAAATGTTACCAACAAAATAGACAATATCTTCAATATTTATTTAATAATTATTGAATGTCAGCTATTTGTCAAACAGAAAACAATGAGAATTAAAACAAAACTGACAATCTGTGGTTAGTATAAACTTTATGTGGGAAATGGACATTAAAATTCAATATAAAATAGTATAATTAAGATAATAAACTGAAAATGTGATATATTCAGTTAAAGGAAGACGACCATTATAAAAAGTAACTCCAAGAAGGAGAGATAACAATA
This sequence comes from Dinomys branickii, assembly GCA_004027595.1. Classification (NCBI taxonomy): domain Eukaryota; kingdom Metazoa; phylum Chordata; class Mammalia; order Rodentia; family Dinomyidae; genus Dinomys; species Dinomys branickii. Next base: position 135,307 of record PVLD010002655.1, on the reverse strand, counting down.
ATACACACACACACACACACATACATATATATATATACACACCAAATATTAGTGCATCTAACTACATAAAACAAATATTAACATTCATAAAAATCAAATAAGAACTAACAGAAATTTAATGGGAGATCATAATACGCCACTGCCACAACTAGATAGATCAACTAGATAAAAAAAATCAACAATTAACCTAAACCTGTGAACAAATGGACTTAGAAGATGTCTACCGAGTGTTCTACCCCACGTCAGAACGCACATTCTTTTCAGATGCATATGAACATTCTCCAAAATAGGCCACATATTAGCCTGTAAAATATGCTTAATTAAATGAAGAGTAATTAAAATAATTCCATGCACATTATCAGACTATAGTGCAATAAAATTGGAAGTCAACAGAGAAAGAAAGCAAAATAAATACATGAAATTAAACAACACTCTCCTCAACAACCAATAGGTCACAGAGAAAACTAAAGAAGAAATTATACAGTACCTACAATTAAACAATAATTCTGATGCAACATGCCAGAACTTATGGGACACAATGTAAGCAGTCCTATGAAGGAAATTTATAGTGAGAAGTTCTAACATCAGGAAAACAGAATGCACTTAAATAAACAATGTTGCACCTGAACTTCTAGAAAAAAAAGAAATCAAACCAAAGCTCATTTGAGAGAAGAAATTATAAAGATCAGAGCAGAAATTAATGCAAAGAAAAAGACTAAGCAAACTATACAAAGAGCTGGTTCTTTGAAAGATTAAATAAAATTGATCAGCCCTTAGACAACCTAATCAAAAAGAGGGCAGAAAAGACTCAAATTTAAGTAATTAGTAATAACAAGAGTGAAATCACAGCAGACTGTGTGGAAATGCTGAAGATCATCGATATCTACATTGAGAACCTGTACTCTAAAAAGATGGAAAACACATAAGAAATGGATAGATTCTTAGATACATATGAGTTGCCAAGCTGAATCAAGAAAATAAAAAATTTCTAAATAACCTGATATGAGTCAATGAAATTGAAAATATAATTAAATACTTAATAGTAAATAAAAGCCCAGATTCTGATGGATTTACTGTTAAAATCTGCAAGAAATTTAGAGAAGTAATGCTACTAATGCTGAAACTCGGGCTGGGGATATAGCTCAGTGGAATAAGCGCCTGCCTAGCAAGTGCAGGGTCCTGAGTTCGATCCCCAGTACCGCCAAAAAACAAAACAAAACAAAAAAAACTAATGCTGAAACTCTTTAATGAAATTGAAAGGAAAGCAGTGTTTCCATATTTATTCCTGGAAGTAAATATCTCTTTGGTATCAAAACTAGAGAAGAATCTGACTAAAAAATAAAGAAATGGGCCAGTCTCCCTAATGAACATAGATGCAAAAATGTTCAATGAGAGACAACCAGAATACAGAAAATCATCAAGAGGATTATACCCAATTACCAAGTAGAATTCATTGCAGGGATTCTGTGGTGGTTCAACATATGCAAATCAATAAATGTATTAAATCATATTAGCAGAGTCAAAGAGAAAAATCACATGATCATCTCAGTATGCACATGAAAAATGTTTTGCAAAATCCAACACCCATTCACAATAAAAACCCTACAGAAAATTGAAATAGATGATCTTTACCTCAATCTGATAAACGCCATCTATAACAAACCAACAGCTAGTACCATACTAAATGGTCAAAACCTGAAAGGTTTCACTTTGAAGTCAGGAACAATCAAGGCATGGATGACCACTATCACCACTCCTATTCAATGTAGTTCTGGAAACCTTACAAAGAACAATTAGGTCAGAGAAAATAATAAAAAGAATAAGGTTAGGAAAGTAAGATTAAATTATCATTATTTGTGGATATCATGATACTTTATATAGAAGACTCAACACCTCAACCAAAAGACTTATAGATTTAATAGCCAAATTCGGCAGTGTAGCTGGATACAAAGTCAGCACTCAAAAAACAATAGCATTCTGGTACAAAAACAATAAGCTCAATGAGAGAAAAATTATGGAAACCATACCCTTCACAATAGCATCCAAAAAAATGAAATACTTAGGAATGAATCTAAGAAAGGAAGTAAAATATCCATACAGTGAAAATTACAGCACTCTGAAATAAGAGATTGAAGAGGATTTCAGGAAATGAAAAGATATTCCTTGCCCATTAATAGGAAGAACCAACAGTGTGAAAATGGCCATACTCCCAAAACTATTATACAGATTCAAGAAATAGTAGAAAAAATCAATAACTGGGATCTCATACTATGAAAAAACTTTTGCATAGCAAAAGAAATCACCAACAGAGTGAAAATACAACCCACAGACTGGGAAAATTTTAATGTTTACTGTCAAAGGACCAACATCTCAAACATTTATAGAGTGTAAAAAGAAATCAACACCCCAAGTTCAAAGACCAAATTAAAAAAATGGGCATCTGAGATGAACACACACTTCTCAGATGAAGAAATATAAACAAATAAATATATGAAAAATGTTCAACATCATTTCTAATTTTAGAGATGCAAATTAAAACAACACTGAGATTCTATATGACTCTAGAAAAAATGGCTATCATCAAGACATCAACCAATATCAAATGCTGTAGAGGCTATAGGGAAAAAGAAACACTTCTCTATGGTTGGTGGGAGGGTAGACTGGTGCAACCACTGTGGAAATCTGTATGGCAATTCATCAAAACACTAGCATGACAATTCTCATTTGACCCTGCTATCTCCTTTCTGTGTATCTTCCCAGAAGGGTTAAAATAATCATATCACAGTGATATATGTGCATCCATGTTTATAGTAGCACCAGCTAAATCTTAGGAACAACTCAAATGCCCATCAATCGAGGAATGATAAAAAGATGTGGTCTTTTTATATAGTAGATGACTACTTAGCCATCAAGAAAGATAAACCTGAGACAGTTATAAGTAAATGGATGCAATTTGAGACCATACTCTCAAGTGAAACAACTCAGACTCACATGTGTAAACATCATAATTTCTCCCTGGCATGAGAAACTGATAAAATAAGGACAAAAAGTGTACAATAGATATTTGAAATGGGAAGAAACTGTTCAAAAGCAATGAGGAACTGGGGTGGAAGAAGAGGGGAATGAAAGAAAAAGAAAAGGCACAAAATAGCGATAGCACTAGTTCGTCTTAGTTCACTGACAAGAAAGGTTTGTGCTAATATTGTTTGGAGAACTTTCTATGCCCAACCTTGTACCCTGAGTAACTACTTTGAAAATAACAATGCACAGTGTTACTCTCCTATTATTTTCTTACTAAACTTATCTTCCATTAAAATTTGGCAGTGACTGTGGTAATATTCCTCTTACGTGCCTCCTACCATTCCTGCATCGACTTTGCTTACAACCTGGAAAACAGAACCCAATCTGATAACACAAGTAATGTGAATTCAACAAAAACATAGAATACTTTTGACCACCACTGGACAGTCACACTTCACACTGCTAACCTGGATCCTTTATAATATTTGCTATACAAAATTTCACTGCCAGACATTCCTGTCAATTATGACTTGGGCTTCAGGGAAATTGGGAGAGATAATATTTTCAATAACTTCACACCATGCAATTCCAATTGCTTTGTAGTTGTTGGTTCTTTTGCTGCTGGATTTGAACCCAGAGCTTTGGGTACACAAAGCATGTGTTTGAATATTGCTCTAAGTCTCAAGTCACTGTAAATTTTAAGGTAGTATTTGACAGAGGAGAAATGAAGAAGATAAAGGTATTCAAAAAGCAAGAAAAAAAATTCACCTATTTATTTAGAGCAGATCTTGACAGTAAAGATTGTAAAAGTTTAAATTCTCTATTTCTTTGAGTCACATGTATTTCAAAAAGTTCATTTGTCTAAAAATTTCAACATCTGTGATACATCTGATGTTTGGCTCCAGGGATTGATTTCTCTAATCAGAGTGTGGTTTTGTAGTCTTTTTATGTCCCAGAACTTTTCACTGAAACCCATAAATATAGTATAATATAATGGAGACCAGAGTATGTTTTTTACAATTGGAGATGTGTGTTTTTTGTATTTATGTAGTGTATGGGTTTGTTTTAAGTGTAGGGCTGAGTTTGAAGTCTGTTGTTGGGTGTATCAAATGCTTCAACTTCCTCCGGTTTTTATTGTCGGCTCCTCTGTAGATTTACTTTTTCCCTTTGTCCTGTTAGTTAGAAACAGTCTGGCTCTTCTAACCTACTCTAATCTCATTTTACAAGATGCCTATCAGCTGGATATGGAGGAAGAACTAGAGGGAAGGATGGGTTCTTTGTCGTTGTGGTTAAGGTCATTCTTAGGAGAGTTATGTAAAACTTGTCCATGAGCTCTTGATGTTTCTCTCTTCCCACGAGCTTCCATAAGTACCTTCAAGGGGTAGGTTTCTGTGGCCCTGTCTCACCAAGCTAAGGTTTGTTTCTTAGGGGAGTAAGGTGGGATTGATCTTGAATTATATTTGCTGTGTTCCTAACCAGCCAACACCGGGGATTTTTCCAAGATTCATTCTAATCCCTCTGAGAGCAGATGATGTAGCTCTGGGATGAATTAAATCCAGCAGTTTTTAACCATCAATGTGTGCAGTGTCAGGGGCTTCAGTTTCTCAGACCAACCAGGGCATGATCTTTAGAAGATGATTAAAAATTTCAGATAAGTTATTTTATTAATATGTATGCAAATGAGTGTCCTCTGCCCTATATTCATTTGTTGTCTATTGTTATAGAAAAATAGCTATGGCTGAGTACATTAAAAGGGAAAGAAGTTTCTTTAGTTCAGTTTTGAAGCTGAAAGTCCAAGAGAGGTGACTGAATCTGTATGGGCCCTGGTGAGGATCTCACAGCAGATGACATTACAATTGTATGATTGCATATGGAAAACCATATGATCAGACAGGAAGACAGAGTCACTACACCCAGGCTTGCACTTTTCTTTATAAAAACCCACTCTTGTAGGAACCAATCAGAGTCACTCAAGCACCATACTAATATCTTCTGAGAACATCACTCAGCGACCCAAATATCTTACTTAACCACAACTCCTTAGGTTTCACCATCAAAACATCACCATATTGAGGAGCAATTTCTCAATCATGAACTTCTGAGGCATGAGCCATATTCATAGCTCATGGGTTGTCTTTTCACTCTTTTGGTGATTTGCTATGAAAAAGCTTATTGATAGGATGAGATCCCAGTTATTGATTTTTTAATATCATTTCTTGTGAGATTGTGGTTTATATCACTGTGGTATGATGTTTTGAACCTTTCTGAGAAGATATCCAGAAAGGAAATAGCTGGGTCAAATGGGAGCTCTATTCCTAGTTTTTTGAGGAATCACCATATATATTTCCACAGTGATTGCACCAGTCTACACCCCCACTAACAGTGGCACGTTTCTTTTTCTCCACAACCTTTGCAACATTTGTTATTAATTAATTGATTTTTTGATGATAGCCAGTGTCTCAAGTAGTACATGTTAAAATCTTTCATCCCCATTAGCTGCCTGTCTCCAGATTTCCACTTAGCTGGTTGGCCAATAATCTGTTTCTTGCTAGTTCAAGAAAAGTGGTAAATTTTACCATAGGGTTGTGAGTGAGACACTTTCTCCTACTGTCTGCATCACTGACGAAAACTGGAGGTCATACTTTTATTTTGTTGCTTGTAAGAGAAAATGTATTTCCATTAGTGCTATGAATTTTCAAGACCAACTTGAATTGAAAGCACCTCTCCATCTTCTTCACCAGATTATAGTTAATATATTATCTAATAATGAAGAAATTATTTATCCAGTCATCAAACTTTACTTTAGTAGGCAATTTTTAGAATGTCTATCACTATGAAGCATATCTCCCTTCCCCAAAAATCTCACCCATAGTTCTAATTCATCAGACAGAAAAGGCGTTTTTTTGGAGGTTGCTCTATTTTTTCAGTTTTTGTTTGAAGATATTGCTTTAAAAATCTTAAATCTGGTTTCAAAAACTCTATATTTCTATTAAGAAATTTATGCTTGACACCTTTGCTACAAAGTTCAGATGATGCACTCTTTGCTGTATTTCTCTCATGGTTAATAAATTCTGTACATGAATATGAAGCATCTAATTATCTGGTAAAGAAAATAGGAAATAGGATCATTAAAATGAAAATGGACTATTTAAATATATTCTAGGTATAAGTCCTTTGTCTGAGTAATAGCTGGCAAAAATTTTTCCCACTCTGTGGGTTGGCTCTTCATTTATGTTGGTGATATTTTTTGCTGTTCAAAAACTTTTTAATGAGATGAAACCCAGATTGTTGGTGCTTTTTAATATTTCCTGTGCCGTGGCTACTCCGCTGTGGGCCCCGAGGTTGCTCTGCAGTGGGCCCCGTGGCTGCTCTGCAGTGGGCCCCACGGCTGTTCTGATGTGGGCCCCGTGGCTGCTCCACTGAGGGCCCCGCTGCGGGCACCTCACGGACTGGACCCGCTCCCACCCATAGCATGGCGATGGGGTGGAGCCAGGCGGTCTGCTGTGAGCATTTATGCTTTTCCACCTCCAACCATGGCAGTTTGTATACACCCATGTATATTATAGTATAGTCTGATGCAGCCTTATCTCTTCCCAAGGCAAGAGTCCAGGGGTATAGATAAACCCAGGAGTACAGTTATTATCACAGGGAAGATGACTGATTGAGTGGTAGGGCAACGGAGATGAGGGAGGAGAAAAATTGAATGATCAATTGGGCCATCATCTGTGTAGCTGAGGAACAAAGATGAAGGTAACATTATGTTGGACAGAGTCCAGAGCTAATTCCCTTCTATGTTTTCTATAATTCTGTATTTCCTCAATCGTTTTTGTACTAACAGAAGTGAAGATAACTTTATATTATACAACATTCAGTGCAAATTCCCTACTATCTTCTCTATAATGTTTTTGTGTTAACTAATGTGAAGATAACATTATGTAATACAACATCCAGTGCTAATTCCCTTATATATACTGTATAATTTTGTCATATGTCTCCATTCTTTTGTCTTTAAAGTAAAATTGAAAAATAAATAAATAAATAAATAAATAAAAAATTTCCTGTGCAATAGGGATTTTATTGATAAAGTCTGCCTATAACTATGTCTTCAAGAATTTTATCTATTTTATCTTCTAACAGATTGCATGTTTCTGATTTAAAATTTAGAACTTGAACCCATTTCAAATTTAATGTAATGCTTAGGGTGAGTGATATGCATCTATTTTCAATTTTCAGCATGTGTAAACCCAGTTTTAACCAGCACCAATTATTAATGAGGCTATCTTTCTTTCAGTAAACTTTGTCAGAGATAAGGTGGCATGAGTATGATTGCAGTTGTTTTCATATATTTTGTGCTATTAATAATCTAGTCTGTTTTTATTTAAAAACAGTACCATGCTGTTTTTATAACTGCAGGTTTGTAGTATAATTTCAAATCAGAGATCGTGATGCCGCCTGCCTTGCTGTTGTTGACCAGAATTGTTTTGATTATTCTGCTTCTCTTCTGATTCCAAATTAGTTTTAGAGTAGTTTTCTCTTCTTCTGTGAGTTATGCTATTTGTATTTTGATTGTGGTTGCATTAAATCTGTTTTTGAATTATGACCATTCTTACTATATTGATTCTGCTTAGGCAAGAATAAAGGATATCTTTCAACTTACTAGTATCTTCTTTGATATCATTTTCCAGAATACTGTATTTTGCAATGTAAAGATCTTTTACTTCTTTTGTTTGATTAATTCCTATGTATTTCATTTTTCTTGATGCTGCTGTGAAAGGTGTTGTTTCATCAATTTCTCTCTGAGTGAGTTTATTATTTGTGTATGGGAATACTATTGATTTTTAAGAACTAAAAAAAATCAGACCTACAAAATTTAAAGACCCAATTAAAAAAATAGGCATCTGAATTTAATAGATTATTCTCAGATGAAGAAATAGAAACAGCAAATACATATATGAGAAAATGTTCAATATCACTGGTCACTTGAGAAATGCAAATAAAAACATCAGTGAGATTCAATCTCACTCCAGAAACAATGGTTATCATAAATAAATGAACCAAAACTAAATGATGGTGAAACTGTAAAATAAAGGAACCCTTCTCCACTCTTACTAGGAGTATAACTTGGTATAAACAATATGGAAATCAATGTGGCCATTGTTCAAAAAACTACAACTAAAGGTTCCATTTGACCCAGGTTTTCCTCTTCTTGGTATCTTTCTGAAATAGATAAAAGCATCATGTCATAGCAATATATGTGCACCCATGTTGATAGTGGCACAATTTATAATTGCCCAAACTTGGAAACAGCCCAGATGTCCATCTGTGGATAAATGGATAAAGAAAATTGGTGTCTAGGTATCTGTAGACAATGGGGTGCTACTCTGGCATAAGGAAGGATAAATTGACACATTTAATCTACACAGATGCACCTAGAGATCACAATTTTAAGTGAAATAAATTGGGCACACATGTTCAAATACCATGTTTCTCCTGTGTGAGAAACCAATAGGGTAAATAAGAATAAAACTGGATGACAGATATTGGGAAGTAGAAAGAAATGTTCAAATAAGAAAGGGAACAAGGTGTAGGGGGGAAGAAAGAGAAGAAAAGAGAATTGAAGAAAAACATTGGTGCAAAGCTTTTGTGAGTAAGGAGAGAAAGAGGCGTGAAGGGAGGGGAGGCAAATTGGGCTAAAGGGAGAATCAAGGTATATGATGTATAGGCGCTAGTTCCCTATGATGAATGTGATCATTATGTATATCAAAAGTGTACCGATATAATTAATTGTTTAAAAGGAATAAAGGTAGAAAAAAGGTGCAATCTTGCAAATATACCTGATATTTTGAATAGCTGCCAGCATACGTCCAGTGTGACAAACATGTACAAGATGTACTACACTAGGTTGTAAATGGTTTTTCTCCCAGGTCCTAAGCAAACCTGCGGAATTATGAAAGTAATGAGGTTTTCCATTCATATTTAAAATATCTACATATCTTACCATGCATACCAGGGAGTTTTAAAAAAGAAGCACCCTATGACTTTATCACTATAAAGTCTGGATTTCTCCTTAAATTTAGTGAAACCATTTAGTAACCAAGAGGGATCTTGGTAAAGAATATCTTGAATTTCCCAAAACTGATATGTCATCAGAATAAGTTAAGCTATTATTTTATTTGGAAATTAACCTCAGCAGGTATTACAAATAATTATCTGGGTGCTGTTGGAATCCTTGATCTTTTTTTTTATCTTTTATTTATTTTTTATTTTAAAAGTAAAGGAACGAAAACATTAGCAAACAGACACAAAGTAGCACAAGAACAGTACCAAAACTGAATTACAGATAAAGTGACAGGGAATTAACAATGGTTGTTGTATTATATATTGATAACTTCAAAGTATATGTTCAGGATAACGCATATAGACATACAAGATTGATCAAACAACTAACCATTGACTGTTCCTTACAATAAAGCATCATGAGACAATAGTGCAATTATGTTAGCCATCTGCATATACATACATACATACATAGATATCCCTTTCTTCCTTTTCTCCTTCCCCTCATCCCGATTGCTCTTTATTTTTGAGCAGTTTCCTTTCATACCTCCTAATTTATATTCCCACTTTCAGGTTCTTACACTAATGATACAATACCCTGTTTGTACCTGCACATCTGATTTATTTCACTTATGAATATGGTCTGCAATTGTGACCATTTGCCTATAAAAGCCTCAAGTCTGTCTTTCTTTTTAGTTGAGTAATATTCCATTATGTAAAAATGCCACAGTTTTTTATCCAGTCTTCTGTGGACAGACATTTGGGTTGCTTCCATGATTTAGCTATTATAAATTGCACTGCTATAAACATGTGTGCACATATATCATGATGATATGATGTTTTCAGAACTTCTGAGAAAATGCCAAGAAGGGGGATAGCTGCATTAAATGGGACCTCCAGACCTAGCTTGCTGAAGATTTTCCAAACCGATCTCCACAGTGGTTTCACCAGTCTGCATTCCCACCAGCAGTGCAGAAGAACTCCTATTTCTCCACCGCCTCATCAGCATTTGTTATTGGATGATTTCTTAATGCTGACCAATCTTACCAGAGTGAGATGAAATCTCAATGTTGTTTTTATTTGCATTTCTCAAATGACTAAAGACGTAGAACATTTTCTCATATATTTATTTGCCATTTGTATTTCTTTATCTGGGATGTGTGCATTCATCTCAGATGCCCATTTCTGGATTGGGTCCTTGAATTTGGACAGGTTCATACTTTTTAATTCTTTGTATGTTCTAGATAGAAGACCTTTGTCCGAGGGAGAGCCAGCTAGGATTTTTTTCCCAGTTTGTGGGTTTTTTTTTTACACTGCTGGTGATTTCTTTAGATGTGGGAGTCCTTGATCTTTTACTTTTCATAACATTTGCTTAAATTTTTCCTAGAGCTAATTGAAGAAATATATCATAATTTACTTTTATCACTTAGCAGGCTTGATTATGAAAGCTGTGGGGATTTTTCCTTTTATTGTTTTATGTTTTTTTCATTTCATTGTTTTAAATTTACTTTTTATTAGTGCACATTTGTAATACAGAATAGTGGTATTTATTTTGGTAAATTAGTACCTGCATATGACTTACTTCAATCATTTTCCTTTAGTCAGTATATAGAGCATGTTGCTGAGGTTTGTCTCAACTGGCTTAAATTATTTTGGTGTGTGACTTCTATCAGCTGTTCACTGCAAATCACAATGATGACTTTCAAACCACACAGTGGTGCCAGAAACCTTTGAAGATGTGCCAGCAAACTTCACTGTGAAGGAGTGGGCTTTGCTGTATTCTTCCCAAAAGAAGCTTTACAAAGTTGTGATATTAGAAACGTTCAAGAAATCCTGTTAATATAAATGGTGGCATCAATGTGGAGAACTGTTTTTGGATTCCTGATATTAATGCACATATGGGACCACCTAGTACAAAATGAGCTATAAGGTTTGTTTGTAGAAAGACTCTGATTGGTCATTCATCACTAAATATGATCACTGTAGCTCCTGTGACATTCAAATCATATGGATATGGTGGATTTGAAGAGAAGCTAAGTGAAATGAAGGCAGGGTAGTCTGCGGTGATGTCCTGTCCATTCTGAAGCATGCAAGTACAAACTCTAGAGAGACCCTGGATGAAGATAAGCAATGTGGGGAAGCTTTCCCTGGTCATGGCCAAGGAACTAATGCTGCAGAAGAGTGATGTGTATGTATGTAAGCAAGATGCCAACGCATTCACCATACCTATTTATGTTCAAAACCACAAAAGAAATATCAGTGGAGTGATGATGATTTTTTAAAAGAAAATCTGTAATTTTAGACCATGTTGGATCTATTGATGAACTGAAATATATTTCTACATTGCCAGTTAGCTCAGTGTTTAATGAATTATTTTGTTAGTATGGGTTTTGTTTTGTTCTACTTATTAATTGGATGGGGTGCATAGTAATGACCCCAAATGAAGTTTTGATAATTTTCTTCATTGTTGGGAATTTCTACCTAACTTCTATTTACATTCTTGGTGCATATACTTAATCATTACTTCTTTGTCATTGAAGATATTTTAAAATTATGTTATATTTTATAATTTATAATTATGATGCATATTTTAAAGGTTTACTGCTCAGTTGTTTTCAAATAATTTGCACATCAGCAAATATTATAAACTTCATATCTTAACAAGATATCTTAATGTACCCCAAAATGATGATAGATTACATATGAAGTAAAATAAAATTATTAATAACATGTGTTTGCAATATATAATAATTATGCTGATCTTGGGGAATTTGTACATATATGTATCAAACACTGGTCATTTTTTATTCCAACTTTCCGCCTCCCGTCTTTCATCCAATAATCTTGACCCCTTTTCTCCTCCTTCCCTCACTACCCATCCTCCTCTTTAAGAGTCTTCCTTCTATTTTCCTATCGTCTTTCCCTTATTTTGTTTGTGTACACTACTCAACTTTGATTCTGGCTTATTTAACTTAACATGATGATCTTGAGTTCCATCCATTTTCCTCCATATGATATAATTTTATCTTTACGGCTGAAAAAACTCCCTTGTGTATATATACCACGTTTTTGTATTCATTCTTCTGATGACGAGCACATAGATTGTTTCCAGAGGTTACTGATTGTGAATTGTGCCCTTAGAAACACGGACACGTGTATTGTTATTGTAGAATGAAATCTTTAATTTTTTTAAGAATAAATATAGGAAAGATATACCTGGTTCGATGTTTCTTCTGTTTTGGGTTTTCTGAGGAAACTCTCTTCTGATTTCTCTGCTGGTTACTAGTTTACAACGAGTAATACAGAAGCCTCCATGCCCCGTATCCTTTCCAGCATTCAGTGTTCTTGTGTTCTTGATAATAGTCATTCTGAATGGGGTGAAATGGAACTTCAAAGAAGTTTTGATTTGTGTTCCCTAATGGCTAAAGATGCTGAATATTTTTTGTATATACTACAAGGTTCCAGTTGGCCCCGACTTGCCCAGCACCCAGACTGCTTGCCGACAGAAGCACTACTGTGGGCATTGAGCTCAGCTCTCAGCAGGAAACTCAACTCAGCAACCAAGGCTGTCATCCACAAGCACAGGAAAGAAGATAAGACAGGACAAGGAACGTCTCAGGTCCTAGGGACATCTGGAGACACCCAAGAATTTATATTGGACACTTCCAGGACTCTACCCACTGAGATGCAAGACTTCCAGGAAGACTTTATTTACAGATGTTTATTGGGATCTTCCTGATTAATGCCCTATGCCTTCTCTCCCTTCCTATAAATGAACACACTTCTTGTTTGCAGCAGATGGTCTTACGGTCTTATTGTGGTCTCTGCCCTCACCCAGGAACAATAAATTCTATGTCATGTTGCCTTTACACAAGCCTGTGGTCACTGCTGGTACCCCCCAAACAGTAATTCTGACTGTGGTGAAATGGATTTCAAAGAAATTTGATTTGTATTCCCTAGGGCCTGAAGGTGTTGGATACATTTTGTATATACTTATTGGTCACTTATACCCCTTCTTTTCTGAAGATTTTATTCAGGTTTTTTGTTAATTTTTTGATGAGTTCACTTGTTTTGAGGGGGTTATATTTTTGAATTATTTGTGTTATTCTAGATGTTATTCCTTTATCAGAAGTGTAGCTTGCAAAAAACTTTCTGAGATGGTACAGGTTGTCTCTATTGATTATTTCCTTTGCTGTGCAGAAACTTTCATATAACATGGTCCCCTGTACTAATTCTTGATGTTACTTCCTGTGCAATTGGAGTTCTGTTGTTCAGGAACTCTTTACCTGTGATTCTGGTTTCAGGAATGTTCTTTGTGTTATTTTCCTGAAGTTTCAAAGATTATGCTTTATATCTAGATTGTTGATACATTTTGGTATGATTTTAGTACAGGGTGAGAGATAGGGATCTGGCTTTATTCTTCTGTAAGAAGACATCCAATTTCTGAGCACTACCTTAAAAAGAGGATATCTTTTCTCCAACATATGTGTTTGACCTCTTTGTAGGTTTTTAAATTTTTATGTTCTGATAAGTTTCAGTAAAGGCCTATTAATCTTGTTTATCTTTTGAAAGGAGCAACATTTTGCTTCATTGATCTTTGTACTGTTTTCTCTTTTCATTTCAATTTCACTAATTTTTAGTGTGATCTAATTTCTTCTACAGGTCCAGGGGTGTATTCTTTCTCATTTATTTAGGGGTCTTGAGATACATAATTAAGTGACATGTTTGTCATTGCTGTGTCTATTAGTAGGCAATCATAGCCATAAACTTTCCTTTTAGAACCTCTTTGATCTGCCTTTCTGTGTCCCACAAATTTTGATATATTGTATTTATATCATCATTTGATTATAACACTTTCAGAATTTCTCACCTAATTTTGTTAGAGACCTATTGTTCAGAGTCCATTTCTGTCCTAACCTCCATGGCAAAACTATAAAAGCCAAACCCTCCTCCCTGACAGACATCCTGCTGTAACTGAATTTGCCCCCTGACAGGCATCCTACTCTAAGCTAATCCACAAATGTCAACTCCTCCCAAAAATGCCCACTGAAACAAAGCCAAAGTCCAATCCACTCCACCAAAATTTCGTGCCACCCTACAAGTCCGAACTCTCTACCTCTATATATACACAGATTCCTTGCCTGTCATCTCTGTCTTTATCCTTAGAGACTTGCCTGATACCTCCACCGAATAAAACTTCCTTCTCTGTTGCTGTGCCTCGTACCAATTTCTTTTGCTGACCTTATATTTTGGTGCCATGACTCAGAACAGTAGAGGGAGAGTGGCCTCCCAACTCTGAGTGAGCACCCCATTGACCAAGTCCCCTTACAAGGCACAGCAATCCTTTGCCATTGCCAGCAGTTTTACTGACATCACCGGAAAATTGTCTTGTTAAGGTGCTCTCCCTCCCATTTTGCATGGGTCTCCTTGTCTTTCTCTCTCACTCACTTGCTCATTCTCAACATCATGGACCCACGTCAATACGACCTTCTGTTTGGGCTGCCAGCCTGATCTCTGGGTGACAACTCAGATCTCAGACATGGGTCTTATCTGTCTGATTCTGAGGCTGATGACTCTTTGATTTGTTTAGAGTCTCATTTTCCTTTGCTTGTCCTCACAACCCCTGTTTCAGCCTCATGGCAACCTCCCTTTCCAACATTTCACCTAAATTGCCTCTTGGGTATCTTTATAGTCAAGTATCTTGGCCCGAGTACCCTTAGATAATGGGAAACACTGGCTGGGGGACACAATTTTGGTATTCTCCATGACCTCGACAACTTCTGTCACTGCAGTGGCAAGAGGTGAAAAGTCACGCTATGTTCAAGCCTTCTTTTCCCTTCATGCCTGCCCCTCCTTTTGTCCCCTCTCTGATTCCTTACTCCTTCTCTGTGAAGTGGCGTCCACTTGCTTTGTCCTTTTCTGATTTTTCTCACTCTTGCTCCCTGGCATGCCCTCTTTCTAGTTCCCTTTCCTGCTTCCTCTCTCTCTCTCTCTCTGTCTCTCTCTCTTTCTGTCTCTCATTCCCTGCCTCATTCTCGTGTGCTACCTCCTTTTCTAGCCTTTTAAATGTCGATATATTTCTTTAAATATATCTGTGGTGTGTTAAGTCTTACAAAAGGATTCCGCAAGTGCTGAAAATAAAAAGATAAAAAACACTGTTGAAAGAAGAAAGAGGGTCAAAGCATGTGACAGAGTGTAAGTCTTACAGAGAGAGACCCCTTAAGAACAGTGTCGGGAAAAAGAGCATTTGAGTATGTGACAGGCTGTACAGACATGACTGAGCTGTAAGCTTCATAAAGGGAAGGGACACAAAAGTTGCCAGTATTTTTAAGACAAAACAAAGTACTAAAATATATTAATTATAGGTAAAAGGTGTCTTAGGTATGTGTCTCTGTCTGTCTCTCTGTCCAGTCTATAAACAGCTCTTTTATTTGAGCTCAACCAATTTTCCTTCTTTTTTGTACCTTTTGATTTTTCCAACAATTGTGTATAATCTAATTTGGCTTATAGCTACATGTTATCTAAACAAAGGACATGTTTTTACCAAGTTGTCAGCTGGTCAAAATGATGTCAAAATTGCTTTTATAAATGTCATACATATTGCTGTTTATATATTATGACTCAAGAGTCTCTCATTGTTCAAATTTAATATGTTAAGTATTGTGATTATTTTTGTGGGTTGTCATGATTGGTATGCTATACTAGTATATATGACTTTTGGTTTCAAATTTTCCCCGTAAAACTACAGAACTATTATCTGTTAACATTCCACAGGGATTCAAATACTAGAATTTCCATAATCAGTACAAAGTAACAGTTTTCTAGCTATAGTTTGTATTTCAAGGTACTTAATACTCAAAATTTTATTACATTTACTGCTCCCACTATAATATAATGTCAATCTCCTCTTCTGGATGGTCAACAACTGAGGTTTAGAGAGCAAATTTAGAAAGATAGATGTCCTAAGAGGGTAGCCAATATTTTGGCTCTAGCTCTCCAAGGTCAATCAGGACCCAGGATATAAAAACCTCTACTGTGACATCCAGTATCTCAGTTAAGTCCCTAATGAGGGGAACACAGAAATAAGTGATTCTATGATGTATAGTGTGTCTAAGGAGAGTCACCAGAAAAAAATAGTCTCTTAAGCTGTCATAAAAAACAACTTGGTCAAGCAATGACTGTGACTCATCCAGATGGCTGACACTGACAGAAGGTCTAAGATGTACTGTACATGGTTCCAAGATAAATCTTGAGGAGATTTAACTGAACTTGATAGATAGCATCAAACTCAGAACCTTGTGCTTGCCAGGAAGGCACTTATTCCACTGAGCTATATTCCCATCCCCTTTAACTTGGTCTTGAACATCCGGTAGAAAATTACACCAATTATGTGTAAAGCAATGCCATAGTAACACTAGTTTCCCTCCAAAATTGGTTTATTCTTGCCTAGAGACTGCAAAACTACAAGTGACCATACAGATAAAACAAACAAAAAATATGCTAGCTTCCTTTTATTAGAAATGACCAGATTTTATCTACAAAGAGTGTTATGACACATATAAAGTCCTTAACTAACTACTCAGTGGGCTTTAAATGACACCACAGCTGGCCTCTTTCCTAAATAAAAAAGTAAAATTAATAAAACAGACCATCCTCCAAAATCAGATGATATTAGACATTGTAATAGCAGCATAAGAAGTGCTAGTGAAATTCTAAAAACTAAATGTTGTGTGCACATTCCTGATTCTTCTACTAATATCACAACAGTTGTTCAAGATATTAGATGACAGGTCCATAATATGTCAGTCTCAAACTCCCTAAAACTTATCTTTATCCTCCTTATAAAAAGCCATTACTATATTCTCTTGGTAAAAATGTTTGTTGACCATATTCATAATTATCCTGTTGATCTTATTATTTGGGCAATGCATACTTGTTTCTTTGGTTTTCTCTCCTCTAGACCTAAATCTATATACCTACCCAAGATACAAGTGCCTGCTGTCTATTGAGGGCCTTTAGATAGACACTCTGGAGAGTATCTCTGACTGCCAATCAACAACCATGACCCCATTCAGCCTAAAGATGGCAGAGCAGTCATCATCCATTATTCCCTTATGCCAGTTTGGGTTACTTCTTCAAAAGCAGGAATGTTGTAGGCAACTGAGTTAGATGGAAATATTATAGGCAGTCAGACAGGGCTAGGCCCTCAGAAGGAGCCAGTGAAGAAGATGAGCTACTTTGCAAATATGGAGGAAACAGACACCTCCAACTGTGGGCCAGACCTCAAGACAAAAGATAAAACAAATACACTCAGATACCTTCCTCAGGATAAACATCAGGAATTGCTACTCTAAAGAGATCTCTACCACATTGAGAAAGCCAAGAAGAATCACTAAGCCAACCCCCTACAGGAAAAGCCCCTGTTCTGTATTCTTGCCTGCTTGCTACATGATTTGCTTCCACAATTGATCCTGATGTAATCTATTTTACTTGAGCAATTATACTCATGTTCTTATTGGTTGTCTGTAGATTTGTTCCATGTTACGCCTATCTTGCAATTTCTAATTTTTCCCACCTTGGACCTGCCTCACAGTGCAGATTTGCTGTATAAAAATTCCTAGAAAAGGTAGGGTTTTTGGCAACCCACTCAAGATCTCCTCTCTCACAGAGAAGCTTTCTTTGCCCCAGTGAATATTTCTCCTCTAACCGCCATTGTTGCTAAAAGTCATTCTTCAATTTTAGAGAACATGAACTTGTACCAGATCCAGCAGGTTGGCAGATTCCCCTAAATCAGTGTTTAACTATCTCTTTATGTTTACCCTGTCAAAAGCTATCAGATGGACAGCTCTTTATCTGATGGTCTAAACTTTTATCAATTGGTCTAAACCTCTTGAGTAATGAGAGAAAAAAGAAAACAAATAAAACTTGAAACTTTTCTACCAAAACCTTTATTCTATTTTCACTGATTTTGAAGGGAAACAGATTTGCTCATCATTCACTGAAGCCTCAGCTCAGTGTCACCAACCAGTACTTGGGTCAGTTAGAAGCATGCTTCTAGGGTCTATTCAGTTGATCAATGGCACCAGTGGATTTTTTTCACCTAACTTTGAACAAGCACTCAAGAGCTTCATTTAGTATACCTCAAGAAATGAGGTATATTTCAGAAAGACACCCTGAAAATTTTTAATCAGGTTTCTATCCTAATATAGAAAGAATATTTTCATTTTAAAGAGAAAATAACAATAACAAAATAACAATGAAGTTAAAAACAATACAAAACCATAAAAATGACACAGGATTTCAAAACATGATGACAGGAATTAACAATGGATGTTATATTATACATTGTTACTTTCAACAAAGTTGCTCAGATTACCAGAGGTGAGAAGGCAAGATTGGTCAGACAATTAAAGAAAATAAAAAGAATAAAAAACATTAGAAACAATACAGAGATTCATGAAACAAGATGGAAGGGATTCAGCAATCATTGTTATATTGCATATTGTTGTCTTCAAATTTGTTCTGATTACCAGATGTGAGCATGCAAAATTGGTCAAGGAGAAAAAATTTAAGCATTAACTGTTCCTTTTTTTAATTTAAAAAAGAAAATAGCGAAAATAAAAGACAGATAAAGCCACACAAAGCCAATAAAAATGATACAGAAATTCAAAATTAGGTGATAGGAAATTAACAATTGTAATATTACATATTGTTATCTTCAGAGTGATTACTCAGGTATAGGCATGGAAGATTGATCAAACAATTACACACTAACTGCTCGTTTCAGCAAACCTATAAAAATCAGTAGTACAATATCTTAGCTCTCTTGTATATATAAATATATATGTTTTCCCTTCCTTTCTTTTCTTCTCTTTTCCCTCATCCCAGTTGTGCTTTCCTAGTTGAACAGTTTCTTTCCCTTTCAAAATATCTATCATAGTTTTCAGATTTTATGTACTCTTTCAGGTGCTTATACTAAGGAGGCAATACATTGTTCACACATGTGAGTCTGATTTATTTCATTTATGAGTATGGTCTCTAGTTGCATCCATTTACCTATAAAAGCCTCTAGTTCATCTTTCTTTATAGCTGAGTAATATTCCGTTGTATAAAAGTACTACATCTTTTTTACTCATTCCTCAGTTGATGGACATTTGGGGTGTTTCCGAGATTTACCTGTGACAAACTACACTGCTATCAACGTGGGTGCCTATATATGACTGTGATATGATGTTTCCTGTTTTTCGGGAAAGATGCCCAGAAGGCGATGTTAAGTGTAGCCTGAGAACTGTCCCTTGTTACTAATCGTGGATTCTCTCTATAGCCTCATTCATCTGTTTTTTTTCACTTCTGTTTCCACCCTTTCAGAAAATTCAGGATGTGATATTGTCATAATGTTTTAGAAATCTGCCTTTGCTGTTTAAATGTTTTTCTTTGTGTAGACTCTCTTCTCAAATTTTATAGACCAACGATGCTACAAAGCTCAGCGCTGCTTTCGTTGGTGCAGGTGTTGGGAGCTGCCCCTCGTGCTTCCACTTGTCTACCAGGTTCTCCGCTCTCTGTGTTGTCTTACACCCTCGTACGTGTTGTCCACGTGTGGCGAAGGAAAAGGGTAAGTGTCTTGTAGGGGTTTTTGTCTTTTTATTTTATAAATATATCCCTTCTAATTTGGTAAGCCCCTGCCAATATCTTATTAGCCTAAACCATACTCAATGTAGCTACAGCGAGGAGCAGAGGGGATTGTGTGTGTGTGTGTGTGTGTGTGTGTGTGTGTGTGCGCGCGCGCGCGCGCGTGAATGTGTGTGTTGGGGATTAAATCCAGGACATTTTTCCTGAGCTGAATCTCTAACTCATTTTACTTTTAAGAAAGGGTCTTGCTGAGTCACTAAGTAGTTCAGGCTGGTCTTGAACTTACGATGTTGCCTCGGTCTCACACAGTGCTTGGATGACAGGTGTGCACCACCATGGCTGGTTCAAGGAGACGTTCTTTTAGTTGTTTCCATTGTTCCTTTAATAAGGAATGAAAGTTTTCATTTCTCTTCATCATTTCTCACCAAGACCTGTAATAGAACTTTAAGCAAATGTAGTGATAGTGAGATATCCACAGTATTTGAAATTATTTAGTGCTTTGGTTTCTCTTAAATGGTTTTCTGTGTTTTTTTTATCCTAATGGAACAGCATCAGCATCAACTCTGTGGTCTACAACTTAGTTACCAACTCCCTCACCTGCATGCAGGCAACACACACAAATTAGAAAACAAGTTTTCAGTAAAAATCCATTGGAATAAAACCCCATTGGATGTGCTCAAAAATCTATAGTCATCTCCACTTCTTCTCTTTAAAATGCGTTAGTTTTTTTCTTTCTTTTATTGTTATTCATGTTTTTACTGATGTGTGACTCCCCCTCTGTCTCATTTCTTTGCAGTGCAGAGGATCAAACCGTGTCTTTATGAGATACTATTTTAATTATGTTATATTTGCAAAGGATAAAAAAATTGAAGAACATAAAGGAATCTAAACTGATAGGCAAATTCTTTTTTCTTTAATCTTTTTTTTTTTTTTGGCTAAGCCAGTGCTCCAGGGACAACCGTTGTTGAACAGTTCTGTTTTTGGTTCTTCTAATAGTGGACTCCAATAATACCAATATGTATATGCCGTATTTTAATTTTTCATGTTTACAAACATTCTAACACTGAGGTATAAAATATGGGGAATGGTGGTTATTCCAGCTCATAGTTTTTACATTTCTTTTGCCAAACTTTATGCTTTTTAAATTCAACCTTCCCATTTCTCTATCAGTTACATTTAGATCTACAAATAAAATATTAAGCAATATTTATAATTTACATTAGCTTCAGACTTTCTACAATATAAAATAAATTTAGTGACACTAAATGTATCATCATGCATTCTGTTGTTCCTTTGATCCATATTGGTCAGCTGAGATATCATCTCTATGCTGCCATCATGGTCCTAGTAACTATGCTAAGAACTGGTCATCCAAGCCTATGGATGCCAGCAACAGAGGTCACATGATATCCCCAGGCATCCTGACACAGACTTTCTCAGGCCTGCTTCCCCCCACCAAAATATGTCCAGAGAAACCCTGTGCTCTCCAAATTCCACCTTTGCACTGAGGGATGAAGAGTCAGCCCAATGGACTCCAAACCCATCTCTCCCTAAGCTTACAATGCTCCAGTGATGGAGTTGAAGTGAGTGAACTGTGCTGGGAGTAGGACTTACCCTTCTTTGATCATTTCTGTCCTCTCCATAGGAATCAGAAGTGAACCTCAGTGATCATGTAAGTTTCTTCTTCACTTTGCTTCGAGAAAAGGTCACAAAGAAGGCCAAGCACTGCTGCTCCTAATTTTGACAGTTTGAGTCACACTATTTGTCTTGAGTCTCTCATATGTAACATTATGTCCTTTTTTTTGTAGGCCTGTCAAGTACCTAAATAAAGTTCCAAGTTATCATTCTCCTTCTCTTTTTTCCTTTCCATTCTTTGTTCATTTCATTATATGCCAAGCTGCTAACATCATTTTATTTTTATAAATTCAAGTGGGTGTTCTTAAATACAACTTTATGTTTTCATAATTGAACAGTATTTTCCCAACACATAGATAGAATATGTCTTTGCACTAATTTTGCTTTGTTTTCTGTGTTTAGCTTCATTTATTGCACATACTGGATGCTTAGTAAACTCATGTGTTGAATTTTTATTTTTTATTAGTACTCAATTGCAGTATATATTCCTTATATTTCTTGTGTGGACTTGGTACATGTACATGACACATTTCAACTCCTTTTTCATCTCCTTACCTTCAAAACCCCATTACCATCTGAGAAAGATTCATCTCCCTACGTCCTATTGCCTTCCTGTTCTTTGCTCTTTATTTATATTTTGGGGTTCTCATTTAAGAGAAATCATGCTCATGTATTATGTTCATATAGCTGGTTTATGTCACTTAATGTCAGAATTTCAAGGTGTGTCCATTTTCCTATAAAAGACTCAAGTTTATTTTTCTTTATGGCACAGTAGCATTCCATTGCATAGAAAAATTACATTTTCTCTATCATTGATCTGTTAATGGGCATAGAGGGTACTTTTAGGATGTAACTTGTGTGGTTTGTTCTGTTACAAATGGATATATATGTAATCAGTCTAGTATATGTTTAACTCTTGAGAAGGTATCTAGAAGGCAAATAGTTGGGTCAAATGGAATATCTCATTTTAGATTTTTGAGGAATCTCCATAACGATTTCCACAGTGGTTGTACCAGTCTACATTCCCAAAAGCAATGTAAAAGGATTCTTTTTCCCTGCAGCCTCAGCAGCATTTGTTAATAGACGATTTCTTGATGATAGCCATTCTTTCTTGTGTAAGATAATATCTGTGTTTTTTTATTTGTATTTCTTTAATGGTCAAATGATGTTGAACATTTTTAATGTATTTACTTGCCACTTGTAGCTCTTCTAAGAAGTGTCCATTAATTTCAAATGCTCATTTTTTATTGAATCTTTCATTTTGGAATTTCCAAGTTTGAGTTTTTATATACTGTAGACATAGTCTTCTGACTGAGGAATAGGAGAGGATATCCAAGCAAAGAAGCAGATGGGAGCTCCTCTGAAGAGAACAGTGAAAGCTCCTCTGAAGGAAAATAAGCAGCAATAAAGCTGTTTCAAGGAAAATCAGATGAAATTCTTCCCTCCTGTTCTCTTTGTACCGTTAGGACAACAATCCTATTAAAATGGGTCTTCCACATTCAGAAATATACTGACTCAATTCACCAGGGCATTCCCACTTCAGTTGATAGTTCATGAATTAAGCATCACACATGATGATGGCCAGTGTCATGCAGAAGATCATATATCACTATTCTCTTGCTCAGGAACCACTCTGTAATAGCAGGTAAGCCAAGGTGATTGAGGCTGGCATTTTCGATCTCTCGTTTTCAAGGTTGCTTTCCAGTGAGGTCTTATTTTCAGGGAAATAGGGTTGGTATGTCCATAGAGGTGACTCCAGGGCAACATTGTTGATAAAGAAAAGGTTTAAAACCCAGAATCCAACATTTCAGAAGGAGTCTTTTCAAGGTCACTGAAATCATTGAAAAATTATATACTTATCTAGGAATTAACATAGGAAAGGAAGAATAAGACCTCAACAAAAACTACACTACTCTTAAAAGAGTATCAAAGAGGACATCAAAAAATGAAAAGATATACCCTGTTCTTCATTAGGCAGGAATAATATAGTAAAAATAGTCTTACTTCTAAAACTTATATACAGATTTAAAACAATCCCAATCAAAATACCAATAGCATTCCTCACAGAAAACAATTTTAAAATCCAGGTGGAACCTGAAGAGATCCACAATAGCAAAAGCATTTTTGGGCAATAAGAGCAAAAGAGGAAGCATTACAAGTCCTGGATATGAAGTTATATTACAAAGCTACAGTGATAAAAACAGCATGATACAGGAAAAAAACAGACATGTTGATCAGTGGAGTAGAACAGAGTAAGCAGAAACGGCCCCAAGCACATGAATGTATTTGATCTTTGACAACGATGTGAAAAATATACACTGAAGAAAGGACAGCCTCTTTAATAAAGTATTGGGAAAACTAGCCATCCACATGCAGAAGATTGAATCTAGACTCACCTCTCTCACCATGCACTAAACAAAGGCAAATGTATCAAAGATATACATCCTAAAATCAAAACCCTTCATCTGCTGGAATATAAAACTATTGAAATCATAGGCATAGGCAAGGACTTTCTGAACAAAACATCAATTACACAAGAACAGTAGCAAGAGTAAACAGATGGAATCATATCAAAGTAAAAGTATTTTACACTGCAAAGGAAAGGTTCAAAAGAGTGAAGGGATAATCCAAGAGACAGAAATGTTTCCCAGATATTTTTCACACAGAGGTCTAACTTTTAGAATATGTAAAAAACCTTCAGAAAAAACTCACCCCCCAAATTAAGTACCCAATAAAAAATAGACATGTAATATGAAAGGACATTTTTCAAAAGAAAAAGTATTATATTAATGGCCAATAGATAGATGGAAAAATATTCAACATCACACACCATTACAAAAATTAAAATTAAAATTAAAAGAGTGTCAAGTTTCGATCTTACTGTAGAAAGAATGACAAGAAATCAAAGAACAGTAAAATGCTAGTGAGGCTGCCAGTGATCAGGGTGGAAATAGGCTGAGCAACCTATGTACCTACTGAGCAACCTATATACCTACTGTTGGTTGGTATGTAAACTGGTATAATCACTATGGAAACCAGTATAGAGATTCTTCAAAAAACTAAAAGTAGAAGTTCCATTCAACCCAGCTGTCTTGGTTATTTTACTCTCATTACCTAGCCAAAATACCTGACCCTCAAAATTAGGGAAGGAAAGGTTTATTTAACTTACAGTTTGTGCAAGTTTCAGTCCATACTTGGCTGGCTCCAAGGCAGAGCAGCACATGGCAGAGGACAAACCTTCACGACCCTGGAACACAGTAAAGCAACAAATGCAAAAGGGAGGAGTGGCAACAAGCAGCCTCTTTCCATCCCTTATATTGTAAACAGGCTGCCCCCACGCAGGAGGCATGTAGCACTCACATAATCTCCATGCCCTCCTCTTACATAGGCTCAGGATGAATACGATGTAAGCACCCTGGCTCCCTGCTCAATCACATAGTTAACCTTCCAAATTTCTCAAATCTGACACAATGAACAACATCCCAGAAGGGTAAGGAGTGTCCTTTTCACCTCCAGATGCAGAACTGCTGAGTCACTTAGCCAAACCTCTAGACAGTTGACACAATGTATCAACCATAACCAGCTATTCCCCTTGTGGATGTCTTTTCAAATGTGTTAAAGATAATATATATATTAAGGAGATACATGCATAGCTGTGTTTGTAGGAGCAAAATATGTAAAAGCTAAATTATGGGAGTGTTCTATATGTCCACCAATAGATGAGTGGATAAAGAAAATGTG
This sequence comes from Dinomys branickii, assembly GCA_004027595.1. Classification (NCBI taxonomy): domain Eukaryota; kingdom Metazoa; phylum Chordata; class Mammalia; order Rodentia; family Dinomyidae; genus Dinomys; species Dinomys branickii. The sequence continues at coordinate 110,224 of PVLD010002655.1, read as the reverse complement.
GTATTTACACACAGTGAAGTACTACTCTGCCATCAGACAGGATAAGCTTACATATTTTTTTTTTTTTTTAGGAAAATGAATGTCTCACGAAACCAGAATGTTAAGTAAAAAAAAACCAGACACATGAGTTAAATATCACGTGGTTTGTCTTACATGAGAAACCCCAAATATAAGTAAAGAAAAAATAAAAGATACATATTAGGCACTAGGGAGATGGATCTTTCTCAAATGAGAACAAAATAAGTAGTTGGAGTCAGAGGGGAAGGCCAGTGGCAGGCCAAAAATAAGTTTGATTATGAACACATAACAGTCTCCCTGCAAGGGTTTTAATAGTTCTGTACTACAAACATACTAATAAGAAGTAAAAACTAGGAAGAAATTTTGTAGTAGTATTTCAAGAGACTGGCTTCAAAGCAAGGGTTTAAACTGTCACTCAGGGAAGGGGTCGGACTGAAGGGTTACTAGACGATTAGAATAAAAATGGATAAGTGCAATGGAATATTAGTGTGAGATTCAAACTCTGATGCTGAGGGGAAAGGCTGTAAACACGAAAAAGGAAGGAGCAAAGGGAGGCGGCCTGAAAACTATTCTTCCGGTTTCGCGTAATAGGGAAGGACAAAGCAGCTTACATTCATCACAACTGCAAAATAGGCAGTTTCCGTGGTGGACAAGCCAGTTAAGTCAGAGCAAGAAAGGGTTCCCCAAATCCTGAGAGAGCCTGAAGACAAAGGCAATCTTACTTTTTAGTATTTGTAAAGGAGCTGAAAGACAAAACTGAAACTTTAGAAACTAGATAAGCGTGATTAGTGATGAGGAACTCCTTCAGTGTGACTAATAATTAGAGATAATTACCACAGTAAGCTTAGCTGTAGTGACAGAAGCTCTGAGCAGGGGGACATGGGCATTCTTTCCAGGAGGGTGTGGCTTGCTGGAGCTCTCAGCTATGGCTCAGTGAGGTGTGGTAGGAGGCAAAGGCAGGTTTTCTGTGACCTTGAAGGTCTACCCCTGAGACACGCGAGAGGTAGCCTCCTGAGAACTCCAGAACAGATAACTACAAGTTTTATTTTTACTCATTTAAAGTGTGTTAACTGCCCATTTTATTACAAGTGTCATACAATGAATATAATTATATATTGAATGTATAAGGTTCCAGGTACTATGAAAGACACATTAAATAAACCAGGCACTTCTCTCAGGTGTTGGGGTCTAACTTTATAAATGTTGATGCTAAAGTTCAGAAGGGCTAATACACCAAGTTTGTACTGCTGGTAAATAGCAGAGATTAATTGGCATTAAATATGATAAGACTTCAAACACTGTGGTATTTCAACAGAACTGTGTTTGAAGTAAATATTAATAGACTTTAAAGCAAATTTTGCAATTCACTTGACCCATGGACGTCAGCCTAACATTGAGGTAGAAAACCTGTTGCAGTGCCATTGTAGGACCACTCTTAATCTTCCAGAAGTCACACAAGAGGAGCGGTTTAATTACTTAAGAGGTTAGTGAGAAAGCAACATGAGGGATATCTCTTTGGTATCTCAAGACTTATAGTTTATAATCACCAACAACTTTAGGGATTATAAAGGTTCTCACTTAATTTATGTTGTTTTAAATTTGTTCTGTGCATATTATTATTTAAAACAAGTAGATGTGCCCTAGATGGAATGAATCCTTGCAGAGACACGTTGCATGAGAACACCCACACTCTCTTTTCACTCTGAACAGAAACTCAGAAAAGTGATGGAAAATGTTTTGCAGTTCTGCTATGGTGGTTCTCAAAATCATGTGAAATACAAACATTTATAGAAGTGCTTGTAATAAGATGTATCTCTAGTCTAATGAATCAGACTCTTCAGAGGGTGGGATTAGACCACTCTTTTGATAAAGATGCCCCCCAGGAAGTTCTGATTCTGTGGAGGATTATTTTGCCACAATTTTCCTAGCTCTGTGTGTGGTGTGAGTATTTCTCTGCCCTGTACCCTTCTTAATCTATCTTTTCCTCTACAGTATTCGATTCTTCTCTAAATCATATGATTTCCAACACTAAAAATGAATAGAACTCATCTATCAACCCAAACATAGATTATCATCACTGTGTGAACATTTGTTCTGTGGAAGTGTTGAGATGGACACATAGCCCCCACACACATACAGCATTACACTTCCAAAACAGTCTCATATTAGAGGTATGTGGGGAAAGTGAAAATGTTTGAATTATTAAACTAAACTTCACTCCTACTTTCAAAAAGAAAAAAACTTAAAACTAGGCAAAAACTCTTACATTTCTAAACCCTATTTCCTATTTGAGTAAAGGCAACTCTGGCCAGTCTTTCCTCAGTTTTGAGGTAAGGAATTTATGATGTAGAGTGTGTGTTGTCATTTAGCAGACCTAGTTGTAACTGTCAGGCAGTTTCTAGTCCATGTGGGATATGCAGTGTCTTTTGCAACATATCGCAACCTTGCCCACGTTGCAAGCAAATATCTATTTTCTCTTCTCTTTAAACATTTCATTGCATTTCTTTTCTGTTTGGAAGAGTTTTAAGTACTTTGGAAAATACCTTGTAGTTTACATGTTTAAAGTAAAAGTGGCTTACTTTTTGACAGGAGACAGCTGTTTACTCTTCAGCCCCCTCAGAATGCATTAATAGCGCATTTACTGAATCTATGGTTTTATTTTCAAAGCATGTTGTATTTTTTTGTTTGTAATACTATTTTTTGAGGCAGTAAAGGATTCTCAAAGTAACACAAAAGAAGCAATATTTACCAACTTAACTGAATAAACAAATGCAAGTCATCTCTCAAAACTTTCAAAAATAGCATTATTTAAAAAATATCTAAATGCTGATCAATTACTACTGTAACCTTTAACCTACTTGAATGTGTTGTAAACAAAAAATAGATAACTTTTATTTGTCTAGAACTAACATGATGGTTAATCATCATTGGACTGATTTTTTTTTAAAAACCCAACTATATTTGAAAAGGGACTTTCACAAAGAATAAAGGTTAAACTTATTGCAGTTGATGTAGGATTCTAAAGTCAGGTAAGAACTTTTTAGATTCTTTAATTTCAGCATTTCTTCTACATAAGAATTACTCAGTTTGCCAAGAAGGTATGTTTAGTGCTCATGACATATATTCCAAAGTTTATGTTTTGTATCTTCTGTATTCCTATTTGCTAAGCCCTTTGAATCTATTAAATATTCATTCCACAGATAGATATGCCTCTTTTATTTCATCTAAAATTATAGGAAATTATATTTTATACTGTAGAAATAAAGCCTTAAGTTACTTTTCCTCTTACTTTCTAGACTAGCCTGAGAAAGTTGACTTGTAGTTACCTTCTTACAGCATAGTACCACGCAGTGGTTTAAACCAGCTGCATACATAGAATTATCAGAGTAGACTCCTTGTTTCATTTTAACTGTATAATGGAGGATGGAAGTTCATAGGTAAATATAGAAAATTATAATATGATCCAAAGTCACTTAACCACCCCTGTTTCCTTTTTGTGCACAAAGTTTGACTCAGTGTGAGAGGAAAGAAAAATACTTTTAAAATCACTTTTCGTCCAATTAAATGTGAAAAAAGTCAGGTCAACAGAGATACATAGGCATATGCTGGCAGTGGGCCACTTGGAAATGCTACTTTTCTGTGGCCCCTGAAATGGTGAAATCTTGACACAGAAAGTAGACGATGCTGAGATTCTGACCCTGTACCCCATCCCCAGGGGAGCATTGAGCTCTTCAGAGAAAAATTACCAGGCCACATCCCCAAAACTTGGGCCTTGTCTTAAATATTGTGTACCAAATATTCACTTCTACATGTCATTTTGAACTCAGAAAAAAACACCTTCAGAGAAAACTATGTTAAAGTTTTCTAAAATGTACTTAAAATGCCATAGCAAAATAGAAAGTGTGATATGTAGGCCACCTACACTGATATTATTATACTTGAAAATGAGGCACAAGCAATTTGCAAACATTGTTTCTATGATTAAATGATTTTCACTCCTGTAACCTCCTTCTATGTTATCTACCTGTAATTTTTAATTTCTCTCCACAGCTTGAATCTGCCTAACTAACTTGTAATCTCTCTAAGCTAGAATTTGGGTGGCTTTCTTTTCTGGTTTTTCTCAGTTCACTGTCAGAAACCTAGTAGAGCCTAAGGGATGTTTGTGATTGTATGATAGGTTCATGTTTGTCATTGGTTTTATTATTTCTAAATTTTATATTGTTAAATAGAAATAAATTATCCATTTTAAACCTACATAGGTGGTAGTTTCCAACCAACAATCAACAACAGTGGACAATACTCCCATCTGTGGTTAAACATGGATCAATTTGCGCATACAAATAAAACAGCTGAGACAGATTCTTCAAGGAAAAAAGGAACCAGATGGTGCAATGGATTCAAGGTGGGATGAGTTTCATAGATCCAAACTAAAGCAAGAGAGTAAGGAATTTTCATTTATGGAAAAGGAGGCCAATTTTTAAAAAGAACAACACTTGTCAAATTAGAATTTTTCAATGGAAGCATACATTAAATTACTAACAAAATGATCTATATATTTATTTAAATGCCTTTAAATGTGATTAAGATGTCTCTCTGTGATATTTCTGATGCCTTTTCATTAATATGGAAACATGAGAATGTGATTAAACTAAAAGGAGATATTGTGTAATGTCTAACATTAAAATATCCTAGACATAACCTATAAACTTATTAGATTCATGTTTTGTCAATGACTTTCTGACCTTGACCCATTTAAATATTCTTTTCTGAGAGAGCAACATTTTTAAAAATTCTGACAACCTAAGTATGTGCTGTTAATGTAAAAAACAATGCAATGATTAAGCTCTGGCCCAGAGACGTATTTCAAATTGGCAAAAATAATTATGCTTCTTTTTTTCCCAAAACTGTGGGCATTATATGATACTGGCACTTTCATAAATAGGAAAAGCACTTGGTAAGCACAGAGCACAAAGAAGGAGCCAAGACTCCAGGAAGTAGAACAATTTGTCTGAAGTGGTCTACTTTGTGATTTGAATTTGCTTAAACCCAGAAGAAACCCTGTAAACCATATAGCAGAAATCTCAAAGAAGTCAAGAAGTCAACCAGAGCCACCTTTTAGTGATACTTTAGTTTTTCTTCCGTTAGTTGAAGTTGGAGTTTTACCCAGCTGAATAAAGACCACAGAGACCACAACTGCAATCATGCAATGCCTAAGTTTCCTTTTAAATCTGAGTTTCCGAAGAAATATTTGAATATTTTGAAATCAAGTGGTAGTCACAGAAAAAGGTGTTGGTTAATGGAATAGAATTCTGTATTATTTGCTATGATTTCACTTTCAAGTGTATAGGGAGGAAACAAATTTGCTGGCAAATGTGATTATTTTATTTTTATTATTTCTCACCTCATTTGGAGTAAGAGGCTGGGAATTGGGAATCAATACATTGCCTGGAGCCCAACACAGAAAAGGAGAGAGACAGTAGTAGTAGCTGGAATTTATTGAGTCCTTAATATTATGCCACACATTGCTCTAATTCCATTTTTTTTTTTTTTTTGTCTTCTTGAGACAGGGTCTCACTATGTAGTTCAGGCTGGCCTTGAGGTCACTGTGTAGCCCAGGCTGTCCCTAGAACTTGCAACAATCCTTCTGCCTCAGCCTCCCAAGTGCTGGGATTAGAGGGGTGCACCACCATGCCTGGCTCTAATTCTATATTCTGTTAATAGATTTAGTTCTTATAAATCTGTCAACCAGACATGCATATTTTAGTTTTACAGATGAAAGAAAACCTAGGTATGTAGAGGCAAATGATTTCCCACAGATCTCAAAGCTGGTAAATAATGAAAGAAGGTCTGAACAGAGACAGTCTGATCCCATTAAACTCTATTGCATGTTCCTAAAGTAACGATGGGTTTTTATAGCATTAACATTTTTAACATATCATGATAAGAAAGGATTTATAAAGACTATTTAGTGATCTTCTTCATTCCATACTTTTAAAAATTCAAGTTCCAATGACATGATCCAGCATGTAGCATCTATGAGATTCTTACAATTGGTTTGCATGTGCACATTTAAGCCCACATGTTCTTACTGACTTGTATGCAGACTCAATAGAAAAACAGGAAGGTGAAATGGAGGGTGAGCATGTTACATGCCATACTTTCATTTTTTCTGGCCCCTTTCTCTCAGTTTTCATATTGAACCAGCTCTGCTCCAAGGAACCTCTCAATATATACTTCATTTTTTTTAAAGAGAGTAATAAAAAAAGAACAATAGTAGCATTTTTTACACCATCATCTCTGCTCTTCAGATTGCTCATACCCCTCTTTTGTAATAAAAATTCGTCAACAACAGAAAGGCAATGTGTTGTCACTGCAAAACACACATAGCAGGAAAAAAGCAAATAGTCTCCCTTTCTGCTGCTGTTCCCATGATCCTTTCAGTATAAAAGACCCTAGAGATAACCACCAGCAATACATCCCATCGTTTTCCCCCAGGTCCCGCTCCTCCAGCTGCACTGGTCTTTTGTCTGTTCCGTGGACATGTTAAATTGACATTCATCAGTGGGAACTTTGCTCTTCACGTTTGTTTTCTGAACCGTTCTTCTTGTGAAAATCGCATACCTTGGTCTCATTCAGACCTCTTTAGACTTTACCTCAGCTCTGATCATCCCATGTAAAATATCCCCATCTATTACTCTTTGACCCTAGGTTGATTTTTTTTTAATAGCATCTATCACTGTGTGATACCGACACCCAAACACATCTATAGAGGCATGTGTGTGAGTGTGTGTGTGTGTGTGTGTGTGTGTCTGTGTGTGTACATATGCGTGTTTAATGGCTTAAAATAAAATAAATTACCTCACAGTAAATAAGAACAGTACGATTAGTCTAACCTCAGAGTGATGGCATAACCAGGATCCTCTTAGGAAATTCTTATGAAAACCTCCTTCCTCACCTCCTCGTGCTTCTAGAAGCTGCCCCAGTTTCTTGGCTTGTGACTCCTTTATATTTGGGTCTAATGACATTGGTCAATTCTTTCTCAGGTCATATCTCATCAACACAGAGCTTTCCCCATTTTAAAAGGTCTTACAATCACACTGGTTTCACCAGACTAAGGTTAAATTCTCCGTTTTAAGGACCTCTGGTTAAAAAACTTACTGTTCTCTCATATGAGTGGAACATACTTATATAACTTCCTTTAAATAGTATACTAATGGTTTATATTATATAAAAAGGTATTTTGGTGTTTATAGAATTTTAACTCAAGTACCATGATGTTAAATTATCCATATGATTTCATATAGCAAAAGTTTGGGAATTTTGAGTCCTATGTAAATCTTCATTATATTAATATGCTCAGATTTATATCTTTACCCTCCTAGCATTTTTAAGTTGTTCTCAGGGCTTTTCTGTTATAAATAATGTCGGTATAAATATTCCCATTTGTGTTTATTGGTGTACCGAGGAAACTTTCTTGACAATGCTTAGAATCGAAATACATAGAACATGGAGCATGTCAGTATTTGGTTTTACAAGATGATGTTAAAGTTTTTAAAGGGGATTGTACTAATTACATACCAATCATCAATTCATAAGTGAACGTCTGTTTATGTATTCTCTACCACACTTTGCATAATCAGACTTCTTATTTTTGAAATATAAATGAACACAAAATAACGTTCAATTTTGGTCTTACTTTTCATCTTTGGTAACTACCGAGATTTAACATTGATTCACAGGTTATTAGTCCTGTTTTCTCTTTTGCAAAATCCAATACACATATGTTACACATTTTTAACTGCTTTATTTTACTGGTATATTTTAGAGGCATATAATGATAACATTCAGCTTAGGAAATTTGTACCTGTACAGGATATCTCTCTCTTTTTTTTTTTTTTTGTCTTTTTGAGACAGGGTCTTGCTACGCAGTTCATGCTGTCCTTGAGCTCACTTTGTAGCCCAGGCTGGTCTCGAACTCACAACAATACTCCTGCCTCAGCCTCCTGAATGCTGGGATTACAGGCGTATGCTAACATGCCCAGCTGTACAGGATATATCTTGCTTTATCCTTTTCCCCCATTCCCTTCCCTCCCCTCAACACCTCTTCCCCTATTTATTTATAAAAGCTTTGCTTCCATTTTTCTTCCCTTCTTTTTCTCCCTGTTCCTTCTTTCCTTTCTCCCTCCCACCTCCCTTGTTCCTCTTCCCATCTAAACACCGTCTTCCCATTTCCCACATCTATTACACATTTTGGTACTTATTTACACTTTCAGTTTCTCACACCAGAGAAATCATGTGATATTTGAATGCATGTGTCTGATTTATTCATTTAAGAGTATGGCCTAGGCTATATCCATTTAGCTAGAGATGTCTCAAGTTTATCCTACTTATCACCAAGTAGTACTCCATCATGTTAAAAAAAACACCTTTCTCCATTCATCATGTGATGGATATTTGGGCTATTTCCAAGTTTTCACAATTATGAACTGTGCCACTGTAAACATGAATGTGCATATATTGCCCTGGCATGATGCTTTTAATTCTTTCAGGAAAATACAAAGAAAGCAAATAGCTGGGTCAAATGGAATCTCTTGTTTAAGCTTCCTGAGGAATCTCCACACTGATTTCGGCAGTGCTTGCACCAGCCTACATTCCCATCAACAGTGAAGACATGTTACTTTTTTACATACAGCCCCACCAGCATGTTAGTATTTTCTTGATAATAGCCATTCTTTCCAGAGTGAGATGTAATCTCAGCATTGCTTTATCCACCTGGTCTTCAAGATAGGGGTCAAATACATTCACTGAAAGAAGGATAGCCTCTTTAATAAAATGCTGTTTGTAAAACTGATTTTCCACATGCTGAAGACTACAACTAGACCCATGTCTATCACCAGGCACTAAACCAAGACCAAAATGGATCAAAGATCTAAATATTAAAACAGAAACACTATGTCTGCAGGAAGATAGAAAGATAGAATTCTGGAAGGCATAGGGGTAGGCAATGACTTTATAAAGAAAACTTTGATTGCACAGTTATTATCACAAAGAATCAACATTTGGGATCTCATCTTATTAAAGAGCTTTGTACAGCAAAAGAAATTACCAACAGTGTGAAAGGACCACCTACAGAGTGGGAAAAATTTATGCCAGTTCTTTTTCAGGCAAGAGATTAATATATAGAACATATAAAGTAATGAAAAAAGCCAGACTTTCAAAATTCAAAGACCCAATCCAAAAATGGGTATATGAGATGAGTAGACACTTCTCAGAAGAAAAAGTACAAACAGCATATAAATATATGAAAAATGTTTAACATTACTGGTCATTCAAGAAATGCAAATTTTTAAAAAATTTAATGCTTAGGTTGATGTTTGTTAAATGCATATGGTGAGTAGTTTTAGTGCTAGATTTTAGAACACTTAGGAAGTGATTACTTCTCAAAGATGTCTTCCAGGTGTAGCTGGCTTGTTGGGTTTGTTTCTGTTGCAAGATCCTAGCTTTCCAACTTATTGGGATGAGAAGTTGCTGCCTATTTGGCCTAGCCTCTGTTTTACTTTTGGCCCTGGCCTGTAGTATCTTTTTCTTACTGTTAGGCAGTCTCAGTCTTACCAGAGAGAACAACTAATTAGAACTATTATGTCACCTTGGTTAAAGTAGAACAATCAGTAGTAACAATATCATTAAACAGCCTAGAAAATGACAAACTCTGGCAACTACTAATTTTCCACCCAGAGGGGAGACAAAGAAATAGAGGAAGAGGAGATTAGAATGAAATTTGGAGGACAAGAAGATTAAGCAAACTTTGAGAAATTGGTGAAGAAGACAGGAGGGAAAGAAACAGGAAAGAAAGAAAAACAAAACACAACAGAGCAGTAACAACAAAACTAAAAACAATGTCCCCACTCATAAAAGCAAGAAGAATCAATCAAGAAAAACTACAACAAAGAGCAAAAGAAAAAAGAAGAAAATAAGGAAAGATGTCCACTTCACAGTGTGTCTCTGCTGTCACAGGTAGACAAAGTGGGCAGACAGAGCCCGGATCCATACTGATTAATCCCAGCCACCCAGCTGTAGCTTTCTGGTGGATTAGTGGATAATCCCAGCGAGTCTGCAGCTTTGGTCCCAATGAAGTTCAGGCTGGCTTCTGTCTGTGCCTCTGGAACCTGATTTATTCTGCCTGCAACACTGCATATGACACCTGCTAGCTTGAACTTTCCTCCTTGCTGGTTTAAACTTAGTTCTTTTCCCTCTTGCTGACTTGGACTCAGTTCTGCTTCACCCTGACATGGGGATCCCCTTGGCCTCTCTGAGCTCAGCTGGCCTCTCAGGAAATGGTTACTAGCTAACTGCTCTCTTCTGGGGGATTCTGAACCTGGATAACTCACCAGCCACCGAAATCCACTGTGTCCACTGTCTCATTCCCCAGGTCCATCTCTCAGAGGCCTCTGGGGTCACCAGTAGTCAGGTTGAAGGTTGAAGCCAACCTTCCTATGCAGTGAGTCAGGACATAGGGTGAAAGAGCCACATGCGCTTTTTTCTTCTTCACTGAAATGTCTCTTCACTCTCCCCATGTGCTTCAGTTCTCACGTAAGTTCCTCCTTGGGTCCTAGGGACCCACTTTCCTCCTTCTGCTCTAATCCACATTGCTATATTGCAGTGCCAGAACACCAAATCTTGAGGAAGCCCTTTCTGTGCTGTTCATCACTCCACCATCTTTCTGGAGGTCCTTTATCCATTTTTATAATGGGTAGTTTACCTATTTCTACTTTTGTTAATTTGTTTGTATAAATATATTATTTTAGTGTTAATTTATTGTATATTATTTATATGTTAGTACATTTATTAATATCTTGTAGATTTTAACTAGATTCTTACTTTCCTAGTGAATTTTTCGATGCACAAGTGTTTTTCATTTGATATGTTTGAGCTTATGAAATAGTTTTATAACAGGACATGTGTAGTCAGTATTATTTGTGACTACCTAGTTATTTTAGTATGATACAACTTGATATCTATGTATTTTTCTCTCAACATTAAAATCTGGATTTACATAAAACTAAATTTTATGTAAGATGCATGGGAGATAATTTGTTTCTATTCTTTCTCAGATCTGTAACTATTTTCACAGCTATGTTTATTGATCAGTTTCTCTTTTTCCCACTTCCTGCCATGACCCTTCCATACTTATGTTAAGTGTCGTATACATATGAGTCTTCCTTGGTCTATTCTTAAATTACTAATTTATTCCTAGGGATATTTACTGTCTGGAGCTTCATATTATGTATTACTATTTTCAGACTAGGCAATCTCATTTTACTGTTATTCACATATGCTTTCAATATTCTTGGCCATTTAAAAATTTATTCAGGTTCTTTTTTTAATCTTATGAATTATGATGAAAAACTTCCTAGAAATTTTGATTGAAATACTTGTGGATTGCTTTAGGCTTGATACAATGCTTTTAAATATTAAGTCCTGTGTTCATGAATATAATTATTTTGTCCTTCAAATAAAATCTTAAAATGTTCCTTATAAAGCTCTTATATATATTTTCTTAGATTTATTTCCAAATATCTGGCATTTTTTTACTATTTTATTTGATTTGAGAAATGTGGAGTTTTGACACTTTGGGATTATTATGCTGTTGTGTACACAGGATAGTTGTAACATGTTTGGTAAAACTATTAAGTTTTTTTGGTAACTAATTATGGTTTAAGGAGATGTATTTGAGTTGACAAGAGGTGCATTTTGATGGTTGTTATGGTGTCAGCTAGCTTGGATTAAGAAATACCACTCTAAAGGATAAACAGAGCACATTTCTTGGTGATACTACACTGGTCATGCAGGAATTTCCTTGGGTACTGGATATGGTCCCTAGCTCTTTCCTCTCTGGTACTATAACCCTGCTCTGATTCTGGCCACTATGAATGAGATAGCTTGGTTTTATTGCATCTGGCTACAGTGATGTTTCTGTCTTGGAGCAACTTGACCATGCATGAATTCATTTACTTGAAAGGGTTAACCAAAAGAAACATGTCTAAATGGTGAACTTCAAGTTTTGTTCGCTGGTGAGGAGAGAGCTAACTACTGCATGGAGCATTTTTTCTCACACTTATTATTTTTCTGTATATTTTTTGAAAGGTGTGTTTTAAGTTTTTTGTCCCATTTTTTATAATCAGGTTATTTTCTTACTCTTTGAATGTTAAGAGCTCTTTGTGCATTTTGGAAAATAATTCTGATCAGATACTTCTTTTGCAAATATTTTCTCCCAGTCTATGACTTTTCTATTGCTTCAGTGGTGCCTTTTTTGTGGAGCAGATAGTTTTATCTACTTATGGATTATTTCTTTACTGGATTTTGCCAGTGTAATTGAGCCTAAAATAACATTACTAAATACCAGACCATCTATATTTTTCCAAGGTTAACTTGTAGGAGTGTTATAATTTTGCATTTTCCAACAAGGCCTCTGATAATTTTTAAGGTATTTGCTGTGATGAGTAAAGCGTTTCTATTTAGCTTTACTATTTTGCATAAAATGTTTTCCTCATGGCATTGCGTTTGCTCATTTGTTATGGGGTTAAGGGAAAGTAAAGAACTTTATTAGTTGACAATATTTATGTGGGTCTACTTTTTGGTTCTGTATTTTGTTTCCTTGATCTATTTGTTTATTTTATCCACCTCTTGTTCTACTTGTCTATTTTTAATGTAAGGTTGGATATTGTCAGTTGATTATACCCAGTTGATTAATAATGTGATTTTAGTCATGGTGTCACTTTCATTTCTATCTCCTAGATCTGTCCATTTCTGATAGAGCAGTGGTAAACTCTCCAGGTATGACAGTGAATCCATTTGTTTCTCCTTGCAGTTCTACCGCTTTTTGATTCAACAGCTTGGTTGCTATGTAGTTAAGTGCAAAGATATTAAGGATTATTATGAATTTTTGAATTGATCCCCTTCTCATTGTGTAATATCCTTTTAGTGCTCCTTGTTATAAAGGAACACGTAATATCCATGTTAATGTTCCTTGCTATAACATCTGGTCTGTTTGGAAATTAATTTAGATATTCTTAGTTTCTTTTTGTTAATATTAGCATTGAGTATTCTTTCCATCATTTTCCTGTTTCCTATGTATATTTTTATACTTACTGTGGGTTTCTTGTACACAGCATAGAATTGGGTTTGCTTTTTGAGGCACTGTGATAATGTCTTTTATTTAGTGCATTAAGTGACAACATTAAAAATGACTCTCAGTACGTTGGATTCATATCTACCTTGTGAGTTCTAGGTTTTTGTTGCTCTTATTCTTCGTTCCTATTTTTGTCTTCTATTTTCTACCTTTAGCAATTCTAACATAGTGCTTTATGGTTCCATTTTCTCTACATCGCATATTCATTGTGTTTCTTCTTTTTAATTTTAAGTTTTACCATCTCTTCTACAATGTACATTTCAAATTAATTTTAATTAATCTACTTTCAAATAATAAAGGTATGTGTTTGTGATCTTTTCATCTGATTTGTCTAAAGAACTTTTAAAATCTTGCAGTGCAGGTAGGTCTATTGGCAAAAAATTTCTTTAATTTCTGTTTGTCTTAGAAAGTATTTATTTTTTTCTTTAGATGGATAATTTGACAGGGTACAGAATTCAAGGTTTGTTAAGTACTTTACTCTCTGAAAAGTTTACATATTTCACTCTCTTTTTGCTTCTATGACTTTTGTGAAATCATAAAATTTTTATCTGTTCATTTCTCTCTTATTCGTTCAGAATTCTTTTTGGACTTTGGTTTTGAATAATTTGAAAGTGACATACATAGGCATAACTTTTTATCAGTTAATTTTTAATATTTATTGTGCTTGGGTTTAACCAAACTTCCAGGTTTGTTTCTTTTCTCACATTAACTTGGGAAATTTTTCTCTCATTATTACTTTAAAAATTCCTTCTATTCCTTATCTCGCTAGTTACCGCTAGTGCTCCCATGAGATGTACGCACAAAAACTACCACTGACAAAATTGGGAAGTGTAATCTTGAGAAAGGAACATCAAAAGATAAAGATGAAAGAAACAAATTAGCCGCACCCCATCTCTGCACCGATGGGAAGATGGGCACATCTCACTTCTCATTTGCAACCCAGAGGCAAGAAGACAATAGCGCTACCATATCTTCCAGAGAAAAGAATTTGAGCTACAATGATAAACTCAGCCAAATCGTGTTACAAGGCTAAGACCGCAGCACATAGCAAATTTAGAAAACTATCCCTGACAGATCTTCCCTAAGAGAATTAGTTGATGGTCTTTATTAAGAACAATAAATTATCCCAAAGGGAGTATAGCAAAAGAAAAATAGCTCCTCAATGATCTGGCAAAATTATTAGTGCATCTACAATTTCTTTCTTCTGAGAGAAGTGACTGAGAAAGAGGATCAAAGCGTAAGTGCTTCACATGTTGCACATTATAAGTGCTTTAATTAAAAGATGAGTTAGAATTGTGATTCTGTAATAAAATTATTTGGGTTCAAACTTTGGCTCTGCTGCTTAAGACCCTGAGCATTTTGCAGCGTCTTAGAATTTCAATTTTCATATTGGTGAAAATGATTTCAATGCAGTTCAATTCCTTGTGTTGTAAGAATTAAGAAAATCAGCATATGTGAGGTTCTTGACCCGAAATGCTATGTAAGTATTGGACATCACCTCCCGCCCCCTCCGCCCCGTCCTCCGCACCCTCTTTGTCTTCCTCCTTCTTCTCATCATGAATTAGCAAAGACCTAGGGGAGGAAAAGGAATTTTGCAGGCCTCAAATGAGAAGGGAGAAATAACCCTAAATATTTTGGTCAGCATACTTTGAAAATTAATTGCCCATCAGAAGAAAAAGGCAAAACATAAAGGCTTTAAAATTGAGGAAAAAAGTAATTAATTACAAGTGTGAAACACACCATGACAGAGGAAGTTAAAAAATTTAAATTGAGTTACAACATACTAGAAAAATATCAATGAAAGTAAAAAAAAAAAAAAAGTATAGCAAAGGCAGTAAACTATTACTAACATAGAATTCCAGGTTGAAATTACTAAAGCAACACAAAGTAGTATTTGGAATTGATAATAAGGAATCTCTTCCCCAAGTATTCAGAGAGAACCTTAGGATTTCTTGATTCAACACACTCTAGTGAAGCACTCAAGCCTGTTGGGCTAAGGACACGATAGCACAGGTGATGAGCTGTCCCATTCTCAAAAGTCACTGATTATAGTGTGGGACAGAATTTACTCACGTATGAAAGGGAAAGTGTGTTTTCTATTGCTAATAAATAACACAAACTTCCTGGTTTAAGAAGTCAAAATGTGTTTTTGGGCTAAAATGAAAGTGTTAGCAGAGCAGGCTCCTTGTGGATAATCTGGGGAGAATCTAGCCCTTGCCTTTTCCCACTTTTAGTGCCTGCCACATTCTTTGGTGCATTCATTCCTCCTAGCAAAGACATTGCTCCAACCACTGATTCCTTCATTATGATTCTCTGTTACTCTGAGTCTGCTCTTGTCTTCCTCTTGTTCACAGCAAGGACCCTTGTGATTACAAAGGTTCACTCAGATAATGCAGGCTAGTCTCTCACTGCAGATCCTTAGCAGAATCATATTCTTCAAAGTCCCTTTTGCTATGTAAGGTAACACACTGACAGATTGTGAGGATTAGAATATGAATATCTTTGCAGAAAACCATTATTATTATTATTATTATTATTTTTATTTTTATTTTTATTTTCTTCAGTAGATGAGAGGCACTTGTCAACCTAATTACACAAAGATAACTTACTGGGAAGTGCCAATACTTTTTAAAGGATGGCATAAACAATGTTTTCTAGGTTTGACAGCATTTTAACAATGATGTGATCAGGATTAAAGCATTCAAAATAGTTTTGGATTGGTGATGTCAAAGTAACAATCAGATAGGCAGCTCTTAAGATCCTGTCCTTACAAAGATACGTGGGAAACCTCCTAGGAACCAGCAGAAGTAATTGTACGGCAACTCTGGAAGACAAAGTTTCTAGTAATTAAGTGAACACTGAATTCATGGAAAGAGCAACTTAAAAATAGTGGAGAAGCTTTGTTCTGTTTTTGTTCACTTTTGCCACATTTCCCTTGCTCAGAGAACAGCAGTCATAAAGACAGAGCAGTTCTCAGTGAAAGACCCAGTCCTTAGCTTCAGTGGGAGCAGATCAAGACCTCTCTTCAAAAGCTGGGTGGATTTGATGAATCTGAGGACTACCCAAAGTACCAACACAAAATACTCATCTCTATTTTGTCCAATTTAGAACAAACATGGGACAAAAAGGTGACAGGCATTTCTAAAAAATATTGTAAAGCAGATGGCAGTATATTACTGAGGTAGGAGCAAAAGATTATGGTTGAGATTTATACATCACCAAATGTTCAAGAAGAGTGGCAAGGCAGAATTTTTTTTGGGAAAAAGCACATTCAGAAGCAACCGTGCAGTGGAGACATATAGAGTGCTACATAGATGCATAGGCCATGACACATGAGCTTAAGACACGGAGGAAGACCATGCATTTTTATGTAAGACTGATCATTAAACTCTGCAAATCTGGCTAAAAATAGAAGGACCTAAAAACATATCAATAAATTTAAAAATCCCTAAGAAAAGTACTGAGGCCAAATGTTTTGTCCTCTCCAAAGCTCCATTAAAGCTCTAGTAACAATGTGACATTGTTGAGAAGCAGGAGATAAATACATTTCCTAGTTTTTATTCCCCCAAACAAGTGTGCAAAGAGCATGTGGGTATCCGCAAACTGCAAGAGAGCCCTCACCAAAAGCCATCATGCGGGGACCCTGTTCTAATACTTCACAGCGTCCAAAACTATACAAAATATTTTAAACTACCTCATTTATGGAAATTTGTTTTAGAGGCCTGAACTAAGAAAATAATTCAGTAGTAGATTTGAGCACAAAAAACATAGACCCAGCAAACTTGAAGATAGCACAGTTGAAAATATTCTGAGGAGCAGAAAATCAAACGGATTAAGAAAAATGAGCAAAATGTGATTCGCTATTACACACTGTCAATTAAACAACATATAAATTAGTGGTACTGCAATGTAGGATAAAGGAAAAGAAGGGAAGGAATATTTAAAGAAATAATGGCTAGCATCCTAAGTATAATGAAAGATAGGACATTTACTATCACAGAAGCTCAGGAAACAACACATAACCATTCCTCACTGAAGGCCACTTTCTCATCAGAAATAACAGAGTCCAGAAGAGACAGGGATGATAGGGTCACATATCCAATAAAGGACTGGTGCTCCAAGTACACAGAGAGCACACAAGGGTCAAAAATAGTATAGTGAACAGCTAAATTATAAAATGGTTAAAAGATATGAACAGACATTTCATTGAAGATATTATACAGTTGGCAAATAGTCACATAGAAAAGATTCTCAATATCACATAATACTCAGAAATTTCAAATTAAATTTGCTGCCACTACTTTCTTTTTTTGTCTTTTTGAGGCGGGGTTTCCTTACAGAGTTCAGGCTGGCCTTGAGATAACTTTGTAGCCCAGGCTGACCTCGAATTTGCAGTGATCTTCCTGCCTGAGCCTTCCATGTGCTAGAATTATAGGCATATATGACCTTGCCCAGCCCAGCTACTACTTACTATAACGGATAAAACACAAAAAAGAGATAGTACTTCATGGGGGCCCTCTGTGGAGCAATAAGAACTTTCACTTTTTAGTGGTAAAGAAAATGAGAAAGATTTGAAATTGTTGTTGTCACTTGAGAAAACAGTCTCACAAATATAAAAATAGGCTTACTATGCCATCTAGCTATTATAGTCTTTGGTATTTATTCCAAAGAGTTGAAAACTGTGTCCCCACATAAACCTGCACATAAATGTTTATGAAGCTGTGTTCATAATCATCAGATACTGAAAGCAATCCAGATGCTTCTCAATAGGCAAACAGGCAAGCAAACAGTTGTGTAGTCAGGCAAGGGGATATTTTTCAGTGATTAAAAAGAACTGGGTATCAAACTATGAAATACATGAAGGAACATTGAAAGCATGTTTTAGGTGACAAAGTCAATCTTAAAAGTTACATAATGATGACTGAAACTGGAATATGACGTTTGCAATTGGCAAATCTCTAAGCCAGTGAAGAGATTTATGGTGGCCAAAGTTTGAAAGGGAGAACAAGGGACAAATGGACAAACCACAGATGAGTTTGTGGGAAGGGAAACATTCTGCACAATGAGGTAATGATTCAAGACAATGAATCATAATATAAAATATGCATTTGAGTTAACATCAACACATCAATATTAGCTTATCCATATAAACAAGTGGATCATAATTGTGCAAGAATATATAATATTGGAAAACATGTGGAGAATATGCTAGGAAGTCAAGTCCAACAGAATATTAACTTGTTTATGTCCCACGACACAGTGAGATTTGTCCTGGGTGCACAGTTATCGTTAGCTATAAGAAAATCAGTGCACTCCAATTAGTAACATGAGTCCCAGATACGCACAGAGCATCTCATTTATGAAAAGGCCATTTTACAAAAATGCAACATCATTTTGTGATAAAAACATTCAGAAAACTACCAATATCAGGAAATTTTCTCAACATACTGAAGAGCATTTATGACAGAACAACTACTGACATCATACTCTGTTAAAAGAGTGGAAATATTTTGCCTAAGATTAAGAGCATGAGAATAATGCTCAATGTTAACACATTCTAAACAATCTTTAACAAAAATTCTAGCCAGAACACTTAGACAGAAATAAAATAATCAAAGGCACCTGAATTGTGTGAAAGCAGGAAAACAATCTAGTTGCAGAGAAAACAATCCTATAAGAGAAAAAGCCCAAAGGATCAGTAAAACTCTACTAGAACTAATAAATGAAGTAAGAAATATTGCATAGTACACTCACACATGAACATCAGTAGTGTTACTACATACAACCATGAACATCAAAAAAAGAAAAATAAGATCGTTTACAGTGACACCTCTAAAAAGAGAACTAACTAGGAATAAATGTAAATAAGGAAGAAAAATACATACAGTAAAAACTACAAAACATTGCCAAAAAATAGCTAAGGTCCTGGGTTTGATTCCTAATTCCAAAAAAAAAAAAAAAAAATCTAAATAAATAACCTGGGCAACCCATTCAGGAACCCTCCTGTCTCTCAGGAGAAATTTCTATTCTCCATTCCCATTCCACATTCTTTTTCTCTAATACATTTGCCTACTCTTGAAAGAAAGAAAGAAAGAAAGAAAGAAAGAAAGAAAGAAAGAAGGAAGAAATGAGGGTTAGTGTTCTGGGATCTGAAATGATTGTTAAAATTCAGTACTGTATGAAATTTTCCACAAACTCTTTATAATCTTTACCAATTTCAAAGGCTTTATTTATGGAAATGGAAAAACCAGTCTTCCTATTTTTATGGAATTAGGTCCCCAAATAAGGCAAAACATTATTGGAAAAGAAAAATGTTGAAAGACACATTTTCAATTTCAACCTCACTTGACATCTACAATAATCAAAAGCATATGGTCCCGGCATACTATCTACGCTAATGGGTTATGCCTGGAGAATCCAGAAAGAAGCTCATATCCATGGCCCATTGATTTTTACCAGGCGACAAGTCTATCTTCTGGGGAGGGAACTGTACCTTCAAGAAGTAGGGTAGGAAAATTGGGAGTGACAGAAGAAAGTCTAAGTCAGGTGTGCTGGTGCCCACCTGTAATCCCAGCACTTGGGAGGCTGAGCCAGGAGGATCACTGTGAGTTTGACGCCAGTCTGGGCTACATAATGAGTTGAAGATCAGCCTGGACTCATTCATATGTCAAAAAAGTATAAATATATTTTGTGTTGGATTTTGTCAAATTTAAAGACCTTAGTAAGTTTTTGTTCTTTAGTAAAGAACACGACAGCCAGGCACGGCAGCACACATCTCTTATCCCGGCACTCTGGGACACTGAGACGGGAGGACTGCACATTTGTGCCCAGCCCGGGCAATTTAGACACTTGGTGAGCTCTTGTCTCATAACATTAATATGAAGGACCAGGGAGGCAGCCTAGTGGGCAGGCTCTGGGTTGCATTCTTAGTACTACAAAACAAACAACTAACAACAAAACCCCTAAAATGAAAAAGTACAAGAAAGTGAAGACACGTCCCAGAGAATGGGATAAAATATTTGCAAGTTAAATGTTAAAGGAATAATTCCCAGATATAGTGATAATCCCCACAACTCAACAAGACAACCCAATTGGAAACTGGACAAAGGTCTTCAATGGATGTTTCTCTAAAGATGGTATGCAAAGGCCAATGAACACATGAATATGTAATCAACATCCTCAGACATTAGGGAAAAGCCAACCAAAACCACAATAAGGTAACATTTCACTACTTAGAGTACTGCTATAACATTTTAAAATGGAAAATAAATTTTGGTAAAGTTGTGGGGAAAGTGGAAGCTTCATACATTGCTGGTGGACATGTCCAAGGGCAGTCACTCTGGCTGGTCTTCAGAAAGATAGGTGGAGAATTTTCATCTGGCCCAGCAATTCCACACCTAAGTATGTACCCAAAAGACTTGCAGAGAAGGACTGAAACAGACATGTGAGCATAATGGTCACTGCATGATCATTTACAATTGATGGAAACAATCTGAGTATTCAGTATGAGATGCACGGATCATGAAAGTGTGTAAATACCTGTAATGAAATACTGTCCAAGCCAGAAAAGGGATGCAGTTCTGATACACGCTACAACACAATTGACGCTTTCAATGAAATAAATCAGACTAAATGGATAAATATTTTTTTCTCCAATTCAATAAAGCACATATATTAGGTGAATTTTTTAAGACACAAAGTAGCTTAGAGGTGACCAGGGTCTAGAAGACTGGAAAATGGGGAGAGATGATAGATTATTGGGGGGTGAACATAAAGTCTTAAAAACAGATAGTGCTGATTATGGATGTAAATAATGTCAATGAGTTATCTCCTGAAAAGGTTTAAAATGGTAAATTTTATGTTATATGTACTTCACCACCAAGCTTATTTTTAAAAATGTTTGAATGTCACTGAAAAAAACAAACATTCATGGTGCAGGTCCCTTCTCTTTTTTTATATAGCAGCACCCATGATAAGGGTTTATAACCGAGGAGACTTTGATAGTTTAAGAATCTGACATTTTAGTTACAAATGAATGGATTTGATAGGCTGTGGCCATGAAAAGGCAGCTCTAGCATATGGATTTCTTCTTGAAGATTACCTTGCCTATTTGGACTTCTTTTTCTATGCTATTTAATTCCATATGAATTTCGTGTTGCTGTTCTTATATTTATTTATGAGAAAAAAATGTAATTGGGAGTTTGACAGGGGTTGCATTGTACCTGTAAGTGGATTTGGGTAGTTGGTCATTTTCACATTACAGAGTGTTCCAATCCATGAGCATGGGATGTTTATTCCCTCATCTTGTGTCTGCTTCCACTTCATAAGCTGTTAGGATTGTCAGTGATCTAATCTTTCACCTCCTTGCGTAAGTTTAGCAGGAGCAGTACTTACTCATCAGTAGTGCATACGTTTAGATGCTGTGCTAACTGGGGGTGTTTTCCCGTTCCTTTTTGGATTGTTCTTCCTTAGTGGTAGCAACAATGGAGTTTGCGATGCTGGTTTACACCCTACAGCTTTGCTGATTTTTTGAATGTGTTTTTGTGCCATTTTTACATATAAATTCACATCCTATGTGAATAGCGATCATTTAATTTCCTGATTAGATGCTTTTTTTCTTCCCCTCTGTTGGGAAAAAGAATGTACAAAGATGCCAGCTGTACACTCTCCTACAGGTTATAAAGTTTTTTCTAGGGTTGTGTGCATAAAAGGTGTGTTGTGGGGAAAAAATTCACAATGGAGCTCTGAAGGAAAACATTCAATGAAAAGGAATTGTGACTATGTGCTAGAGATAAGGCCTGCAGGGAGTGGCTGTGGTCTGTCAGGACCAGAGCAGAAGAATAGGGTAGGAATTGTGGGTAGAATCCATGGTTGTTGAACATTATTAACAAATGGTTATATATCGTCAGCAGATTTGCAATGTAAGGGAATGGAAGAGGCTTACAGTGGGCTCTGGTCAGTCGTGGATGGTGACAATTGTATTCCTTTACTCTCTGCTTACTCTCCCTTTCTCTTCCTTTCCTTTTCCCTTCCCTTAATTCCCTTCCCTTGCTTCTTTGTCATAGGAAGGTGAGCAACTAGCCAGACCGGACAACTGAGCACCAATTATGAATTAGAAGGATGGAGTTTAAGAAAAGGAGATGATCTACTTGTAAGGAAAGAGAAGCAGAACACAGAAGCAAGAGGGCAGGGGATATGTATAAAGAGGGATATATATCCTTGAGCGCTTGTTCCTGGTTACTTTGATTAGAGCTACAGATGCTTCCCTCCAGGTGGATACTGGAAACTTGTCACAATCTGATTGGTTCCCGGGGCTGTGTTTGGACTTTTCCAAGGTCATAAGACCCTAACCCAGGAATGTTTGCCTATGTGAACATCTCTTTCAGTAGGCTTTGTTTGGCTTTCTCCTGACCTTTTGTCCCCACAGGGCTTTATCCCTTTGATGTACAGGTTCGTTAGGAGAAGCCTTCTAGAAAAGGCACCTTAATGATTCAACAAGGAATGCATGTGTATCTAGTGTACTGGAGTGGCAATACATATATACATGTGTAGGTGTGTGGTTTTATATACTGATTCACTTTTCTTTTAAGTTAGGCAATCCCACCTTTTCTCTTTTTTATTGTTTTTCTGGAAATGTCAAATCGCACAGTCACTCTGGGGGATTTTTCTGGTTTCTGTCTGGCACACTTGCGCTGTGTTTTGCCTATCAGCTCTTCCAATGGTTAATCTTTCTGTTAGAGACCATTCTGTCCTTTGTTGTAAATTATTCTGCTATTTGTTCTATCTGAAGCTTTTCTATATTTGTTTTTACCTCTCTCTACCTTTGTCCTTTTAATTGCACTTAAAGTGTTACCTGGGTAGGATGTATGCACTGCTCCTTATCTGGAACATGCTGCTACCAAGATCAAAACTTCAGCCCCGGTAAGGAATTAAGGAGGCAGAGTTGAAAATAAAGGAAGGTGTTTTATTTGGAAAAGGGAAGAAAAACAAAAGACAGACAGCTACCCTGGGCCTTAGAAAGAGCCCTTGTCCTGGCCCAAGCCCTGGTCTCTACCTCCTTTTATTTACGACTAGTGATTCTTCCTATCCCCCATGTGAACACCTGGAAATCATCACCGTCTTACTGCGTTTCTGGCTGCCTTTGATCCTAACCGGGGCACCTCTGTCTGCATTCTTTCTGACCCTTTTATTCCATCTTGTTCCTTTGTGATGGAGCCTCACAGAAAGGTAGCTTAGAACTAATGATTAAGTAAAGGGGACATGTGTGTGTCTGTGATAATAGTATACTGGTGCTAAAGTGAGAATGTACATACATGTGTATACATATAGTTGTATGTGTTTTACATATTAAATACCAGTCTTTAGGCTGCTGTCCCTGGTCTCCTGTGTAGTTTATCAGAAGTGGGAAAAACTTCAAGGAGCTGGTTTCCCTGGTGTGTTTTTTTTCTGGCTTTCTATGTGCCTTATTAACTTTTCTGATACGTTCTTATGGTAATTGTGTTACCTGGCACCTCTCTGGGGCTAAATTTTTTCTTCTTTGCCTTTCCAAAAAGAAAGGTTAGAATGCATGGCCCAAGTAAGCACAAGAGAAATACCACTACCACACAGCCCAACAAAGATGACAACTAAGCAGCTGTGGAAGGAAACAATCTAACTTTTAGAAAAGGACCCTTGAAACCAGAGACTGTGTATGATGTTGATACAGGAAAATAAAATTCCCAACCTGAACGATATCTGAGATGAGTTCATGTTCCCTAAAACTGAAGAATGAATTTTAGGAACAATGGAGGTTAAGAGCAGAATATATTTATTGAGAGGAAGAAAGCTTCTGTCCAAGAGAGGGACAGAAGGGGGGCCCGAGTGTGTTACCCCCCACTCTGTCTTTTCTAGGGACTTTTATAGAGAAAAACCATGAGGTGAGGCAGGTCCAAGGTAGGGGAAATGGACATAAGTATGGTCCACCAATAAGACTCCAAGGATAAATATTTAGGTAAGACTGAGTGAACTGAAATCAAATGGGAAAGTGAGTCACTTAACAAGCGGGCATGAATGCTGAGCCGAGCAGGGTTTTTCCCATAAGGGGTTGGGTCAAGGACTCTTCAGGGTGGTAGCTAACTATTTAGAATATCAATCCCTGCTGTCCATCCCTGGGGAGGTATGTGAGTGTATTTGTTTAGTTTTTTGTCTTGAGGTCTGACCCACAGGTATCTTATCTTTTATGTTGGTTTCTTGGAGGGCGCAGCCCTGTTTGACTGCCTATATTTCTGTCTACCTCAGCTGCCTATAACAATGTCATTACATAGAGAACATCTTGAAATTGGGGTGAGGAAATAGACATCACCTAGACCACAGTGGACAGATTTTAGCAGCTTTACATTTTGGCCTTCCCCTAGTGTGAAGTCTACTTGGGTTCCCAAGCTAAGGTGAGGAAGAAAGCCCGCCTAGCCCCCAACATGCCTTGCTGCAGATTTCTACCTAGACATCTGTTATGGTTTGTGTCTGAATGTCCCCCCAAAGCCTCATGCAGTCATGGGGCAAGCTTATAGAATTTATGATTGATTCTTGGTCGAATGTTGGAATTATGGATGTGAGTGCTGCACTTGTCCTGGGGCAGGTAGTTTGCATACTGTGTAAGGGAGGGAAAAAACTGCTTCCTACTTCTCCCTTTTGTTCTGGTTGCTTTTGCTGTGTTCTGCCCCCATGAACTGTTGTCCACTGCCATGTGCCACTCTGCCTTGGAGCCAGCCGAGTATGGACTGAAACCTCTACAAACTGTGAGCTAGATAAACCTTTTCATCCTTAGGTGATAAACTTTTTCTTCCTTCAGGTGTTTTGTCTGAGCAATTAGAGAAAAGTAACCAAGACAACATCCTTCTTCTTATAAACAGAGAAAAGACCTCTCTCATCTCACCAGGAAGTCCAGGTGTGGCCTTGACCTTCAGCCCTGGGCCCCTACCATCTTCAGGATTGGTCTGCATTATATCCTTGCTTGAATTTGATGCCAGCTCTCCCTACTTTCTCTCTCTCTCTCTCTGTCTCTCTGTCTCTCTCTCTGTCCTAGCAACTGCATCAGGGCCCTGGTGGCTCTCTGCATTTCCTGGTAATGATGTTTACTCTGTCTCTAATGCAGAGAGCTCCACAGTATGCCATTATTTTTTAAAAAGTGGATAAGCTGAGCCCAGGGGAGATGGGAAGCACAGTGACTTGGAAGGGGCAGGATAAACAAATGCCACTGCAGTTCCTGGGAGTGCAGGGTGAGCGGACACTGCCACAACGTTAGTGAGACAGTTTTGGAGGGGAGGGTATTGTTTCAGGGTTTTTACCCCAAGATTTTGAATGGAGAAATTCTAAGGTATAGAGCAAGACTAGGACACCACACTGTTTTCTACATAGACACAAACCTTTTGTGAAGCGATAAAACAAATTGTTGCAGATATAAGTTTGATGAAAAAACAAAAGGAGCGTAAGAGACAGGGATCTGGCCAGTATCACATTCTAATGAATCAATGATCTCTGAATGATCAGGGGTAACAGGGACAAGCTTCACTGGGAAATCCAACCTGCAGAGGCAAGTATATCACCCCTGGGGGTTCATAGAGGCAGGTAGGGGCCCAGAAGAAATCCCTCGCTTGGGTCATAGGGTAAAGACATCTCCAATTCATTTTGTGCTGTCTACCTAAACACCCAGGTAATCTTCTCAATAGTAGGATAGTCTAGATTCTACTCAAACCCACTCTGATGATTTTATGATCCAGTACTACAATACACTTAAACTCACAGACTAAAGCCTGTACCCATTGTCCAGCAATCACAAACCATACATTGTTGGAAGTACATTTGTCACTTTCCTGCCACATACATGAATGATGGGGCAACAGTTAGGAGGGGTGGGGGAGAAGAAGCAGGTTAGTGCCTTCCCCGACAGTGGGACAGTTCAAAGGCGAAAGTGAAGGTATAAACCAAGGGGCTCATTCTCAGTTCAAGTCCGTAGACTTTACCAAGTTCGATAGTGTCAGCTGTCATCTGATTGGTCAGTAGTATCTGCGTGGCCCATGGCATGAACCCAGCCACCAACAATGGGAAAGCCATGGCCCTATATGGACTGAGTTTATAGTTTTTAGTTTAGAAAGAGATTAAAGAGCACTTTGGAAATCCGCCCTTAAACTGAATGTGTTTTGGCCCTTCAAGTGCGGTGCTTTTTTGAAATAGCTCCCTCTGGTGTCAGCCAGAAGTCATTTCTTTCCACTGGGTCTCAAGTTTCAATTTCTCACGCCTGCTGGTTGGGAAATTGCCCTGGGTTTACTGGACTAGTAAAGTTCTGATCATCGGCCCCAGAGGGGTATGTGTTTCTTATCTAAGATGATTTTTCCTATCTTTGGTGGTTTTACAGGCAAAGACTCATTTTCCATGGGCTGAACTTGAGAGTTCTAGTTGGTGGAAAGGAGAAAAAGGGTCTCTTTTTTTCTGATCTTTAGCGGACGTCTGTCTCCAAAATAAAAAACCAGAATGTACACAATGACTGGAAAAGATTGAAATTAGTGATTAGCTAAGAGAAGTGTTCTCCTCGATGAGTTAAAAGACAGTCTGCCCATAAATTGTCACTCTTATCCTGGGAAGGCAAGAGTAGGGAATCTCAGAGCTAAAATTGTCTCTTGGAGGATCAAACCAGAAAGGAAACTGAGGCAGTACATTGCATGACATTCCCTTTCATAAGTGTGTCGGGAGATCAAGCCAGGTTGTCACAGTGAGACTTGTCCTCCAAGACTGTGGATGTCAGCCATGGCAGTTGCATTTAACTGGCTGAGGGAGTCTCTTGTTTTACACTTGAGGTTTAATATTCCCTATGTAGACTAGATTCTATCTTAAATTCCGTTCGCAGCATTTAACAAATTCGCATTTCGGTTACAGTTTTCAATATCCACTAGGGGGCGCACTAACATTCCTTTTTTGGCTCTAGCCCCAAAATATCAGAGCGGCCAGTTTTAGCCCAGGGGAAGTGATAAGGCCCTGCTCTTCTTCTGTATAGTCTGAAATATATACTTCCTATAGTCTATCCCTTCAAGGGCCAGGCTACAGGGTTAAGGTCAAGTAATCTGTGGCCAAAGGCTCCAGAACTGCTTATTGACCATATTCAGCCATCTTCCTTTAAGGTATCTCGGTCCAAGGAACCAAAAGAGGTGGGATGTGCAGAGGACTCTTCATCTGCAGCACGCAGCTGCCAAGGTCAGAAACTCAGCGCCAGTACGGATTTAAAGAGGCAGAGTTTAAAATAAAGGAAGATGGTTTGTTTGGAAAAGGGAAGAAAAAGAGAAGATAGACAGCTACCCTGCAACAGTAGAGGGGATTTAAAAAGTCAAACACCGCTGCCCCCTTGTTCCTCTCTCCTTTTATTTAGACTAGAGATTCTTCCCATTCCCCATGCGGGCACCTGAAGTCATCACCATCTGACTGGATTTCTGGCTGTCTTTGAGCCTAATCTGGGCACCTCTGACTACCTTCTTTCAAGCCCTTTGTACCCTTCCTGTCCCTTTGTGAGGGGTAAGCATGGGCAGGACCCTTATAGCAAGGTAGCTCAGCATTAAAGATTATGTAAAGGGGACATGTGTGTGTCTCGGGTACTAACACACTGATCTAAGGTGAGAATGTACATACCCGTGAGTGTGGATAGGTGTATGTGTTTTGCATATCAAACACGAGTCTTTAGGTGGCTGCCCCTGGTCTCCTTTGTATTTTATGAGAGGTGGGTTAGGAAGCTGGTTTTCCTGGTGTGTTTTGCTTCTGGCCCTCTGTGTACTCTGTTAACTCTTCTTGATAAATTCTTATGGTAATTGTGTTACCTGGCACCTCTCTGGGTCCTAGTTTCTCTCTCCTTTGTCTTTCTAATTGCTTGAACTGTAGAGCTTTAGTGTAGAAACAAAAAGTGCTTTAATCAGGATTCCCTATTAATTATTAATACAGCTTATCTTTTTCCTGCCTAGGATTCATCTTTCCCTACATAAAAAAATTCCTCTAGTAAAGTTTTAACTTTTAGCAAGGGTTAGCTAGAAAGTGTAACTGCAGAGATAAGAGCTGCTTTACTAAGATTTTCTACCAAGTTCTTTCTTCCCAGTCATATTTCATTGGTACATTTTCGATATACACAATGATCCCATTCATCACGGATGTCTTGTACCTGTGCATGATATAACTCAGCTTGTCTTTCCCATTCTCCTCCCCTCCCTTCAGCCCTTCCCTGCCCCAATCACAAGAGCTTCATTTCCATGTTCACCTTCTTTCTCATTTCTGGAACTTTTTCATTCTTTCCTTTCCCCTTCCCCTCTGCTTTGGTCCCCGCCCCATTTGAACATTTTTCTCCTATTTCACAATATCTATTACACATTTTGGTCCTTCTTTACCCTTTTGGTTTCTCATACCAGAGAAATAATGGTATTTACACACTGTACCTGATAATATTTCACTCAAAGTTCACCCATTTTCCTAGAAATATCCTAAGCATATCCTTCCTTAGGGTAGAATAGTATCCCATTGTGTGTGTGTGTGTGTGTGTGTGTGTGTGTGTGTGTGTATGCACATCTTTTACATCTTCCTTATCCATTCACTCTGTCATGGGCACTTGGGTTGTTCCCATGATTTGGTTATTAAAAACTGTACCATTACAAATATAGCTGTGCATATATCACTGCGGAAGCTTTCAATCCTTTTCGGAAGATACCCAGGAGGGGAATGGTTGGATCAAGTGGAACCTCTAGTCCCAGTTTTTTGAGGCATCTCCTCACTGATTTCCACAGTGGTTGCACCAGCCTGCACTCCCAGATTTCCTGCTAATTTCATTAATGAGCTTAATGCAGCCCTCTTTCTCTTCCTTCCCTGCCTAAAGTCACCATGATTTAACTTCTGATCACAGAGGATGCACTGTCTCTCTCTTGAGTATGATGATAGCTGTGGGCTTTGATTATGTTGATCTAGCTTCTTTCTATTCTTCGCTTATTTATTTCATCCAAAATGCTTTTGAATTTTGTGAAATGACTTACTTGCATTTATTAAGATCATTATCTTTTTTTGGTCCCTCCTTTTCTTAAGGTGTGATAGTGATCAATTTCCGTATGTTGAATCACTCTTGCATTATAGGTTGAAATCCTATATAGTCATGAGGTAATACTCTCTCAGTGTTGAGTTGTGTCTGCTAACTTTGCCAAATATGTACTCACCGGGATTGACCAGGAATATTCATCGAGTGTTCTTTTGTGTCTTCACCTCATTCTAGAATCAGAGTAATGCTAGCCACGCAGGTTGAGTTTGGAAATGCCTTGCCTCCCCGTGTGCCTTTATCACTGTCTGTTGTACTTTATTTACTTTGTTCAATTTTTATTTTTGCTATTGTGTACTTGTAATACAGAATGATGATGTCATTGTGGGGAGCTGGTACATATACGCGACACGCCTTCATTCTTTCTATGCACCCCCCACTTGGACCCCTCCAACTCTTAGTTCCCTCCCCGTTTGCAGAAGATCTATCTTCCTGTTTCTGATCATCTTACTTATATTTTGCTCTTTGATTGATTTATGCATTGGGTTTCTCATATAAAAGCAACCATGTAATATGAAAGTTTGTCTTTTTGATTTATTATGTTCTTTGGAGGTTTAATTCTTCCTGAAGTTCTAGGGAGACTTTCCCAGCCATCTGGTCCTGGGATTTTTACCGGGAGGGTTTGAATCAGTTTTAATGTCCTGACAAGTTATCAGTTTGTTCAGATTTTTATTCATTTGTGATTCAGTTTCAGTAAATTCTCTAGGAATCTGTTCATTTCTTCCAGCATTCCAATTTGTTGGCCTCGTAATTTTTTATAATGGTCTCATAATTCTTTTATTTTGGAGGCACCCACTGTACTGTTTCTTCCTTCATTTCCAGTGATTATTCTATCCGTAACTGAATGTGGATTATTGGATTCACCTACAACTTTTGTGTTACTATTTCTTCTTTCAGTGATGTCAATCTTTGCTTCATAAATTTAGGTACTCAAACATTAGGTACATATGTGTTTATGATTATTGTATGTTCCTAGTTTATTGACACTATTATTATTACTTTATTCCTAGTAATTACTAGGAAGTGAACTCAGGGCCTCTGCACTGAGCTCCATTTCTGGCCTTTTTATTGTTTATTTTAAGTCAAGATGTTGGGCTTGAACATGTGATCCTCCTGCATCAGCTTTCCAGAATGCTGGGATTACAGGCATGTGCCACCATGCCAGGCTGACATCTTCAGCATTTAATCTTTACAAAGTTATCTTTTGGGACAACTTTGGTCTTAAGACTATTTCTTCTACCCATCCAGACAATCGATGTGTTTAATTAATGTTTTTTCAGTTGCTCGACTCTTTCCTTGTTTGTTTTTGTTTTTATTTTCAGTTTCATTAGTACATGTGCACAATTCATGCAGTTTACAAACATCTGGGGAGTGGATACATGTGCGTATCATGGCTTGTTTCTCTTTTCCTGATCATCCCCTTTTATGTCCCGCCCCCTTTCCCCAGCAGTGCCGCTGTCCCCTTTCTCATACTTGTTCATATGATTTGCTTCACTCATGTTATAACATATAGTGTTTACATCCCCTGGGGTTAGGTTATTAGGTTCATGTATATGATGTAATATTATCCTTCTTATTCCTTCATACCTTCCTCTTTTCTCCTCATTCTGGTCCCCTTAAGCCACTTCTCTGTTACTATGGATCCATCTTCTTGTCCTTCCTGTCAATCCTAACATTTTTGTACTATGCCCATATCAGATGAGAGATACCATGTGGCATTCAAGCTTGTGTGTCTGACTTATTTCACTCAGTATTGTGTCTTTCAGGTGATTCCATTTTCCTACCAACGTCTTAAATTTATCATTCTTTATAGCCCAGTAGTATTCTAATTACATAGGGAAACCACATTTTGTTTATCCAATCATGTATTGATGGGTACACAGGCTACTTCCAGGATGTAGCTATTATGAATTGTGCTGCTATAAACTTTGATATGAAAGGATTGCTGTAGTATGATGGTTTAAATTGTTTGGGGAAGATACCTGGTAAAGCAATAGCTGGGTTGTATGGAATTTCTGATTTCATTTCCTTAATAAATCTCCATACTGGTTTCCATAATGCTTGTACTGGTTTACTTTCCCCCTGCAAGTGCCGGAGGCTCCTTTCCCACCACAGCCTTGCCAGCATTTGTTATTATTTGATTTCCTCATGATTGCCACTTTGTCTGGAGGGAGACAGGAGCTTCAAGTTGTTTTAATTTGCATTTCTTTAATGGTTAGAGATGTTGAACATTATTTTTTCTTATAGGCCATTTGCATTTCTTCCTCCATTAATTTCCCTGGCCCATTTCTCAACTAGGTCTTTCGTTATAGAAAGTTTACATTGTCTCTTCCATTTACTGAGTGATTCTTTTGGTGTACGGAAGCTTTTCAGTCTGACATTATCCCATTTGCTGTTTGCTGCCACTTCTTGTGCAATTGAAGTTCTATGTAGAAAGTCCTTCCCTACACCTGTATCTGCAAGTGTTTTACTTGCAGTTTATCTTCCAAAAGGTTTTCTTTTCCTGTTTCAGTGTTTAGATTTTTTGTCCATTTCGATTTTAGTTTAGTATATCGTGAGAGATAAGGTCCAGTTTCATTCTTCTGCAAGCAGATAACCAGCTTTTCCACCTCCCTTGTTGAATAAGCTGTCTTTCCTTTAACATGTGCTTTTGGCCCCTTTGTTAAAATCAGATACTTAAATACATCTACTGAGGTTTCTGTTCCCTTGATTCTGCTCCATTGATCCACATGTCTGTTCTTACTTCAGTACCATGCTTTTTTTTTTTTTTTTATCACTATTGCTTTGCAATATAGCTTTAAGTCAGATATTGCTATGCTGCCTGCTTGGAATTCATTGGCCAGAATTTCCTTTGCTATCCTGCATCTCTTCTGACTTCATATGAGTTTTAGGATTCTTTTCTCTAGATCTGTAAAGTATGCTGTTGCTATTTTGATTGGGACTGCATTTAATTTGTACAGTTTTGGAAGTATGGCCATTTTGACCATATTGGGTCTTCCTCTCCGGGAGTAGGGGTCACCTTTCTATTTTATGATGTTATCTTCAATCTCTTTCTTCAGGGCACTGTTGTTTTCTCTGTAGAGGTCTTTCTTTTCCTCAGTTAGATTAATTCCTACATATTTTATTTTTCTTCGAGCTACTGTTAATGCTATTGTTTTGTATCATTTTCATTTCTTGTTGGTACACACAAATGCTGTGTGTTCACCTCATATCCTGTTGCAGAAGTTATTTATTAATGCTAACCATGTTTCGGTGCAGTCATTTGGGTCTTCTATGCAGAGTATCATGTTATCTGCATTCCAAGATAATTTGAGTTCTTCTTTTGCTATATGTATCCCTTTTATTTCTTTTTCTTACCTAATTTCTCTGGCTAACGTTTCAATTACTATGCTAAATAGAAGAGGTGATAGAGACTTTCTGGATATCCTTGTCTTGTTCCTGACTTTAGAGGGAATACTTTTATTTTTCCCCCATTTAATATGACGCTGGCCATTGATTTGTCACACATAGCTGTTTGCTTATTCAGGTATGGTCCTTCTACAGCAACGTGGCTTAACATTTATATATTTAAGTTAAATAGTCCTAGGGAAAGTAATTACTATGGCCATTTTCAAAAGCATTGTTTTCTTTTCTTCTTGTCCTTTTTGGGGGTTTTCTTAATTTTTGTTGGAACATTTTTATTGTACTTCCTTTTCCCTTTATGTACATTCTGTGTTGCCTTTGTTATTGTTGCAATAGAAATCCTTGTTATAATGATCTTTTAACTGGAGAACAAATCCAATTATGTGTAATAACCCCACTACACATCTGTTCCCTCCCACTTTGTTAACATGGCACCGATGCCTTAGTTTTGCGTATCCTTCAGTGTACTCATACAATTACTCTATGCTTTAAAAAATTCTATACAAGATCTATAAGTGACTTGGTTATATTATAAAAATGCAAGATTGTATATTTGTCTACACATTTATGTTTGCTTGGGGATTTGTGCATTTTCATACTGCTTTGTGTCGCCGCTTATCACCCTTTTGCTGCAACTTACAAACCTCTCTTCTTCCTTCTATATTTCTTGGGAGGAGGTGGGCTTGCAATGGGCTCCAACAGGTAATGCTAATATGAGGAAACTCTGCCTTTCTCCATCATTTTGAATGTCATTTTTTGTGAATACAATGCCCTTGATTAGCAATTATTTTATTCAGTATATTGAGTTTATCATCTCACTCCTAGCCTGCATGGTTTCTATGAAGAAATCTGTTCATGATCTAATAACAGCTTCATTTTACTTTGGAGCAGCCTTTCAGTGTCAAAATTCCCTATGTCTTTGCTCTGACTTCTGACGATTTGATTAAATTGTGTCACGGGACAAGTCTCTGTATGTTTATCTTAGTTACAGTACTTTTGAGATTGCTGAAGTTTTGTCTCTCTTTCCTAAGATGGGAAATTTGGAGCCGTTATTTGCTCACTGGGGTTCTCTGCTCTTTCCCTTCCTCTGAGGTTTCCGGATTCACGGATTGTGCGTGTTGTCCTCCTTGACTGTGTCCCGTGATTCCCGTAGACTCCTCATTATTCCTTATATTGTTTTCATCTCTGCTCCTCTGCCTCAGTAATTTTGAATGTCTTCCCTTTGAGTTCACTGATTCTTCTGCCTGACTACATCAGGTGCTTCGTGTCTTTTAGTAAATTTTCAGTTCAATTATTATTTTTCTGTTAGGAATTTCTCTTTGGTTACTCATGTTTTCAGTGTCCTGGATATTATCGTTTTGTTTATGCGTCATCTCTCCAATTTTGATTAGTTACTTATCTATGCTTTCTTTTATCTCACTAAGCATATTTAGCAAAAAATTTTAATTCTTTTTCTGGAAATTCTTATACTTTTGTTTCTTTTGGTCCAGTGCTTGGAGAATTGCTTCTCTAAGTGTGTCCAGATTCTATTTCTTCTTATGTCATGGTGTTTTTCCTTTTTTGTTGTTGGTGGTGGAGAGATTTCAG
Organism: Dinomys branickii; assembly: GCA_004027595.1. Lineage (NCBI taxonomy): Eukaryota > Metazoa > Chordata > Mammalia > Rodentia > Dinomyidae > Dinomys > Dinomys branickii. The sequence continues at coordinate 75,941 of PVLD010002655.1, read as the reverse complement.
CATTTTAAGCATCATGCTAGTGTTTCAGACTTTGAAATTCAGTCTTCTATATGGAGAACTTTTTTCATTTATCCCACAAGAGTCTCACAAGAGACTCTAGAGCCCTTTAAAGCCTTTTGGGTACCCAATCTTTTCTGCCCTTTGGAGGCTTGTGTAAAGTCTTTTATTTGAAAAATGTTGCTTCTTCTAGGTAGCTCCTGTCCCTGGTGTTTGGTCAGCACCCTGGCCCTTAGTGGCATAGCAAATCATGTTGCTGGCGCTCCACCTGGTGTCTTTCTTTGGTACTGCAAAATGATGCACATTTTTAGTTACTGTTCTGAGACACCATACTTACCACAAGATGGTGCCTGTTCCTATAAATATATTGATACAAACAAGACAGAAACTGGCTCTTGGGCAGGGAACATTAAATACAAGGGATTAGGATACTCCCCCGAAAGTACTCTGAGAGGTGAATGAGGTGAGAGGTGCTCTGGTGAGAGCGGACAGGATCATGAAATTCCCTTCGAGGTTTCCATGTGTTTGTGTTTGTACCTACCTGAGGTGCTGAAGCCTGTACTAATTTGCTTCTGGTATTCTCACACGGTAATTCAGTCCACTTTCTAACTCTGTGTTTTGTAGGGGAACAACCCCCGAAGATTCCTCTTAGCCATCTTGCTGATGCCATTCACTCTCCCACCATGTTTTTTGTTTTTAATTTCTGGGACAAATAAATGTATGTTTTGAAATGACTAGGCCCTAAAAAATTCTCACGAACTATTCTCTGCTATAGAGATTAGATATATTTCTACAAGATGTCTGAAATGATTCATCTTAAAGAACGTTTTTGTAAAATTTTTTCCAACTCTCTTGTGCCAGTTAATATCTTCCTCTTATGACCTTTGTTCTTCCCACCATCAACTTTAGGAAAACTGTTTTTGACACCTCTTCACTTTGTGAACTTAGTTGCTAGGTGATTTCCTATATTTCCTATGGAAATTCTTCATTATCTCTAATGAGTTGTGTAGAGAGCCCTTCTGAAATGCTTCTTCCTCAATGACAGTGAACGTAAATTGGCGGTTTTTTATATGAAGAAACACGTCTTTCCAGGTGTGGAAGGGTTTTGTTGTGTCCTTATCCATCACTTCTGAGTACTGAACAATATAAGACACACACTCTAGGTTCCAGTTCTTTGCATCAGGAATTGTTCTAAGCACTGCAGTAAATACAACCTCTCTCCTGGTAAAGGTTACATTCTAGTGCAGGCAGTATACAACTGACACATAAAAAATAAAGAGTAGTGTGAGTAAAAAGTGCACTTTAAAATAGACTGGACAGGAACAGCTTATTATGAAAGTAAAACTTTGAGGAAAAACATCAATGGGAAAGGGATTCACTGAGAAGTAGTGGGTAGAAAGAAGAGCTTTCCCTGTTGAGGAAGAGACTTAGGAGATAGGATGGATCATTTAGGCTTTGTAAGGTCATTGGAAAGACTAGACAGCGTGGATTAGACTGAATTGTATGGAGGAGCACCATGACCTAATTTCCCTTTTCAAAGGATTTTTTTAGCTACCAAGTTAGGAAAAACTTAGATGAACAGGAGCATAAAGGGAATGGTGTAGCAGGAGTTATAATAATTGAAGGTAGACATGATCATGGAGACTCCTGGCAGCACAGGAGGTAATGAGAAGGTATTCTTCATCTTGGTTCAGACAACAGAATCCCATAGCATTGTTCAGTTCTAGTGAGAGCCTTTTCCCAAAGTGCAGGTGGCCATCTGCTATGTCCTCATATTTATTACTATGGAGGAACTAACCCTGCCATAGAGGTTCAACCATTATCTAGGAACTTCCGGAAGGCTGTAGCTCTAGATACTACCACAGGGGGTTAAGGTTTCCACATATGGCACTGGAGACCCACAACAATGTCTTCTATAATAGTCTTGTTTTAATAAAACAACAAAAGGAATTTGCTTATGGATGTGGATGTATGGGCTAAAAGAGAAAGGATCAACCAATAAATTTTGTTAAAGTGAAAATTAAGACGTGTACAACCACTCACTGCACAAGAGATTTGTTGTCAGGTGTATTGTTCATAGTTTCCTTTGGCCACTTCAAACCTCCATCTTCCAGCTGGCTTCCTGGGAATGCTGCCGTTGGGAATGTCCTGCTGTAGACCACAGTTGGGCTGTGGTATCCACCTGGAAATAAATAGTGGACCATCCTGGCCAATGCAGAATACTGTCTTGCTTCTTATGAATCAGTTAGTGACACTAATTAAAAACAACAACCTTAACAGCATTAATATTATAATCTGATGTCTGCAAACATCAGCCAGGAGATTGCTCAAAAAACTGAAAATAGAAATTCCATTTCACCCAGCTATCCCGCTTCTAGGTATCTTACCAAAAGAGGTATAATTAACATATTAGAGAGATACATGCATACCCATATTTATGGCAGCAAAATGTGTAATAGGTAAATTTTGGAAAGAGCATATATGTCCATCAGTGGATGAATGGGTAAGGAAAATGTATTTATACACGGTGAAGCACTACTCTGCCATAAAGAAAGAAAAACCCGAGGAATTTGTCGGTAATTGGGTGTAACCTGAGAATTTAATGTTAAGTGGGTAGGTCAGACACACAAGCTAAGATATCTCATGGTTTTCCTTATATAAGAAACACAAAGTATATATATTCAAGAGCAAAATGAAGACAGATAAATAGGAAGTGGGAGAGGTTCAGATAATTCTCCAAATTACCTATTCCATTGTTTCAAAAATACTTTAATACATATACTAATTGGTTTGATTTATGCTACTAGTTTTTCTTAGTTTACTGAAAAGAAAGTTCTGTACTAACATCTGTTTGTTTCTTCTTTGTAAGATAGCATCCTTTTTGTTGATTTTGCTACGTTCAAGACAACAATACACAGTGCATGGCTATCCTCTTATTTTTTAATGAAATTTTGTTTTATTATTATTTTATAAAATAAAAAAGAAGAAAAAAGAAATTGCAACCTTATCTGTACAGCAATGGTAATATTAAAAAGTGAAAGATGGTTTTGGTTTTATGTTAAAAATAATGTTTTGAAGTAAAAACAAAAATTTCAGAAATTTTCCATAGTCTGGTCTTCTGATTAACAATTTATCCTCTTCTACTTTTTCTTAGATATTCTTTGTAGCTCTGTCATTTAGCTACATTTGCAAGATATTAAGCGGAATCATTATGAAAACGTCCATCACTCAAATAGAAAGGAGATTTGACATATCCTCTTCTGTTGCTGGTTTAATTGATGGAGGCTTTGAAATTGGTAACTTTTTGTTTTTATTTGAATCATCAGGCTTGCAAATGCTGTTCAGACATTCTCTCCACAGTGGTTGTCCTTCCAGTCCAATTTGCCAATATCTGCAAACATTCTTGTTAGTTGTAACTCCTGGGGCTGTGTGTGAATTGCTATCTAAAGGTAGAGGCCATGGCTACTGCTAAGCATTCTACAAGGCCCAGAGGACACCCAAGAACAAATTACCCAGCACCAAAAGTCTACAGTTAGAATATTAAAATCTCTTAACCTCACACAAGCACACTGCTGTCCTAGTAATGCTTTGTGGGGCTCTGTCTTGCCTCTCTCAAGTTGCCCAAGTGAGAAGAAAGATTGAGCTTGGGAGGAAACTATGTTCACTTCCTCTGACTCTTAGAGTGTTAAGGCATTTCTGTACAACACTGAAGATACTGCTTTGTCGTCTTCCCTTTCATTCTCATGCCTTTCCCTGTATTCATGAATATTGTATGTGTAGACATTATCGTTTCTGTTTCATGAATTTTGTCTGAGTTACTCAGCTTTTTGTCACAGTGACAAGAAACCTGAAAAAAGTAATTTAAAGGAAGAATTATCTAACTTGGCTCATGGTTCCTGAGGTGGCAGTTCATGGTCTGCTGGGTTCACTCCTTTTAGGCTTATAAAAAGGCAGAATCCTCATAGTCGAAGTATATGGTAAATGAAAGCTGCTTCCTTCGTGGCAGCCGGGAAACAGAGAGAGCAAGGAAGAGCCACACAGCTGTGCTAGCAGGCCTCCTCCTCCAGGGATTTGGTTCCATCCCGGCCCCTAACCTATTGTTGGGGCCACCTGCATTCAGGGCTTGTCCTCCCCCATCTCTTTGCTGTCTCCTGTGCCACTCACAGTAGCTCATCGTCTCTGGTCATTGTCCTCTGCTTCTTTTTTCTTTCTTTTCACTTTTTAATTAGTTAGAAGTCTGAGGGACCCCCAAATTGTGTCTGACATACAGATTGCAAATATTTCCTGTTTATCTTTTCCATTTATCTTTGAATGTTATTTAAAACATAACTATTTTAAAATTAGTTATACAAAGGAAGACTTGTTTCTTATTAATTCTGAAATTTTGTGTTTCAGATGGTAGTGTACACTATTGTGTGTTTCAGATGATAGTGTGTATCTTTCACTCTTCTACAAGCAGGTTTAATGAAAGTAATTGAGATTTTAAAATTAGGGTGTCATTAACATTGAAAATTAGCATTTAGTTTATTCTATGTGTCTTTTTATCAAGGCATTAATTCTTAATATTTTCTGTCAAGCTTTGATGCTGTTTAATAACAATTATTTGCATTGCATTATGGTTTCTTTGCTTACTTCTGATTCTTGAATATTGTGACTTCAAGTCTCATATTTAGTTCTTCTGGAATATATGTGAAAGTAGTAATTTTTCCAGAAAATATCAGATAGCATATTTTTAAACCCCTGCTTGTTGGAAATATGTTTATTTTATTAACATGTTGAAGTGATAATTTGGATGTGGAGTTAAAAATATTTTTGTTAGATTGTTTCATTTATACTATTTTATAATATTGACCTGTACTGTTTTATAACATTCAATATTGAATGTGAAAAGTCATTACCAGCATGATTTTCTCCACACTGATATGAATCTCCTAGAATCTCAGAACTTTTACTACCATGTGTCTATGATTGTCTTTTTCTATTTTAGTGCTATTGGATGTGGAAAAAGAATTCACCGAAGGCTCGACTCTTTTTTCAGCTTAGAAAATTTATTTTCTGTTTCTTTTTTGTCATTTCTATTTTCTTATTACTTTCTTCCTGAGATAACTATAAAGTGAATGGTAGATTTTCTGAATTTTTTTCTTTTGTGGATTTCTACCTTTTTCTAGTATCTAAAACCTGCTCTCAGTTTTTAAAAATCTGATAACATATGTGGTGTTTATATTATTTATTAAAAATGTATTCTTATTAGTAGTAGTATAATACACTTTCAATAACTACTGTTGGGTGAGTTTTGCTTCAATTAAGCTATCTACTGTTTGAGGGAAGAAACCATATTTGTATGCTATTAGTGTTGACTTGTGTCTTCATTTTTATCAATCAAGATCAATATTTGCTGGGATGGATCACACCAATATAATTTTTTTCTCTTTCTAGGAAACTTGTTTGTGATTGTGTTTGTAAGTTACTTTGGATCCAAACTACACAGACCAAAGATAATTGGAATAGGTTGTGCCATTATGGGGGTTGGAAGTATTATGACTGCTTTGCCTCATTTCTTCATGGGATAGTAAGTGTTAAACAGCTCTGTGCCCTTAATCTTCATTATCATATGAACTAGTGGGACAGTTTTTATTTCTTTTAAATTGGAAGGTCTGTATTTAGAGAATAGCATTCAAAAATATGTATAGAAATTAGGCATGGTGGTAAATGCTTGTAACCCCAGCACTTGTGATGCTGAGGCAGGAGGATATCCATGAGTTCAAGGTGAGTCTACACTTTAGAGTGAGACCTTGTCTCAAAAAAACCCCGAAAAATACATAGATATGGGTGTGTTTTATATATAATAATTCAGAAAATGTTTCATTAATCATGGTTTTCATGCATTTAAATGCTCATAGCACTAAATAAGGCATATAGTTTCATAGGACATAAACTATGTCTCTTGATATAACAAATATAATTCATATCTTTGCATATAAGACTTAAATTACACTTACTAAGACTTTACTACTCAACCTCCTCAAGTGTGTGTTTTTGCACAACCATTACACCAAAGTCATTCTTTCTAAGTTCACTGTGTAGCTGGGATTAGAATCAGATTCTAATGAGAAAGAACTTAAAGTACTGCTCACCTAAGAATGAAGCCTATTTTCCACCTCACAGTCAATTTGAAAAGCAGTCCCAGGTCGGCATGATGCCGCTGCATTTCATAATCTTGGGTCTTCTGTGGACGGTTTTGGCCTCATAGCCTTTATGTCAGCGTTAGTCCAGGCGACAGAAGCTAGGAAGGAAAGAAGGAGGAGGAGGAGGAGGAGGAGGAGGAGGAGGAGAGGAAGAAACAAGAACAGCAAAACAGTACACACACGAGGAAGCCTAAGAGACATTTCAGATGCGTAACACCTCTGCCAACTTCACAATGCCCGTACATAAGTTCCATTTTCACACAGATGGAAAAGACATTTGGTCTGCCATGTTCCCCCCTAGAGATCAACTTCAATTACTGTTGCAGGACAGAACCTGGATATTAAGAAGTAGTGAGCCATTTCCACCCAAGACAAGGGCTTATTCGTTGCCGTATTCAACAACCACACATTTTGCTCACAATATTAACTTCAATTTTTCTACATTTGATTTTTATAAGAGCTTTTCTCATTGTGATATTACTACTTCTAATATTTAGACCTGGTTTCATCTTTATTGCTCTGCATAACTGGAGATCAAATTCAAAGGCCTCAGATGCAAAATGGTATCATATTTTTGCATGTATAGCTTTTATGGCCTTGAATGCTTTCTCTCTTTTATCTACCTGTGAAACTTCTGTCCATCGCTAAGTCTCATCTCACATGTCACCCTTCCAAGAAATTTGAATCTACCCTCTTCCCTATCTTCAAGCAAAATTGATCATTCTTGTTTTGCTTTGTGGTAACTCAGGGCGTTGAGTATTAAACTTACATCTTTTATCTTGTATATTTCTCTTACATAATATGAAATTCCATAACTACAAAAATTATGTGTTTATTTCAAGTTTTTGAAGTGGTGCATAATGCCTGGTGTATAGTCCTCTTGTTGTTGGAGATACAGGGAAGTTCAATATTTTTAGATATCAACATTTATGCCCAGTCTAACTCCATTTCTGCTAATCTTATTAAATTTTCCCTCATCCAGTTGAAATGTACTAGACTCTTCCCCCAAGATGTGAAGAGTTGAATGTTAAAGTGCATGTGTCCATCCATGGAAGCAAATCAGGTTGTTGATAGCAATTTTAATGCATAAGTATATATTATAGATTGAAGAACATCACTCTGAAATTCTTAAGTATTATCATAAATGATAGTTAAGTTTATTTATTTATTTCTATCTCTTTTGAGGCAGGGTCTCTCTATGCAGTTCAGGCTGGCCTTGAACTCACTTTGTAGCCCAGGCTGGTCTCAAGCTCACAACGATCCTCTTGTCTCAGCCTTCTGAGTGCTGGGATTACAGGTGTGCGCCACCACCATGCTGAGCTACTATTGCGAAGTTTAGACTGTGATCATCTTTGTAAATAATTCAAAGGGAAGGACTGCCAAGCTATTTTATACCTTGAGCAGAATATAGCTAGTCCCAGGTTGAGAACAAGGGAATAATTCACACTACTCATGGAGCTTTCTTACTGGATACTCCCATCCCATTATCTCTCCCAGAGCACAGGTTGGATATAGGTATAGAGGAGTTTGATAATTTGGAGAAAAGGGGAATACAAATAAAGGAAAATATTCCTCAGGTTTTCTAGGACAATAAAAGTATGTTGTGGGTAAGGAAAAATCTAGTGCTGTATTTACAGTTACAGGTATTCTACAAAATCCCATGATAATGCATCAGAGAATTCATTATCTACTTGTTTAATTAATGAAACATCACCACCCACTGAAATATCACCTGAAATAGTGGGAGAAGGTAAGAATTAATAATAATTGTAAAAGTACCCTAAAATTTAAAACTCTAACTATATTTATAAACTGGTTGTGGTATTTATTAACAAATGCTGATTAAAGGTAAATAGGGAAACGTTTGACTTTTACATACAGACAACATCATAGTATTCATATAAACTGTACGAAGAACTTTTATTTTTTTTATTTATTTATTTTTTTTTGCGGTACTGGGGATCGAACTCAGGACCCTGCGCTTGCTAGGCAAGCACTTATTCCACTGAGCTATATCCCCAGCCCTGTATGAAGAACTTTTAGAAGCAGATAAACAAGTGGGATTTAAGTAGGAAATTGGTGAAGAACAGATGCATTTGAAATTAAGGAGGAAAATTAGTCTAAATAAGTATAGAAACTTCAGTTCTGAGAAATTGCAAACTACTGTACCATTTAAATATTTTTTATTTATTTTAACACAAATCGTACACTATAATTAGGTATTATATCAATAGAGTGCTTTCTATCTATTAGATAGGATTAAGGGTAACAAAGGAAAATGATTAGAGGAAAATATTTCACATTTTTAATATATTGTTGGGAGGGTGTAAATTTGTAACTTTCTCGAGGTTAATATTCCTCTTTATTACTTGTTCTACTATCATATTGTTATTCTACCATTACCGATTTACCTCATGGAAATAACTGACTCTGTACACAAAAACTTATTTACACTTACTACCAAGTCAACCCTGTGGGACAGGATTTAAAATTAGGAAAATTTTGCTATTTGAAAATACATGCTTGAGAAAAAAAAGAAAATACGTGCTTGATTGAAGTTATTATTTAACACAGTACTATACACACATTAAAATTCCTGTATAAAAGACAACATGAGGGGAAGATGCATGGCAAGCTCACTAGAATACAATATTAACTGCAAAAGCAAATACTGTTATTAACTGAATAAGTCTATAATATATGTATGCATAATGAAAATTTTGTATATTTTTATGTGCACAAACATGTAGAAGATACGTAGCAAAACATTAGCCATGACTATTTCAGTGTAGTAGAATCTCAGATAATTTTTACTGGTTTACTTTTTTTCTTTGTTCTTTTCTGCATTATCAAACTCTACTAAGTGAATATGAATAGAAAAAAAAAACAAAATCAGAACTAAGTAGTGCTCTAAACTAGTTGAATTTATGATAGGAGTTTTGTCTTTAAAGTACTGCTTACAATAAAACACTCTCTTGTCTACATAGGCTGTGAGAAGGAATCTGAGTCATACACGTGGATCTATGTCCTATTGGGTAACATGCTTCGTGGAATAGGGGAAACCCCTATAACACCACTGGGAATTTCTTACATTGACGACTTTTCAAAAGAAGGGCAATCCTCTGTTTATTTCGGTAATGTGCAGAAATGTGAGGCTGAATGAGAACTTCCACTGGTCTACTTCTGAAGTCACAATGCTGCTGTTGTCACTGTTACTGTTTCTTTTAGCTGGAAAAGATAATTTGGAGAACTGTATAATGCTTCTAAAAACGTATGGGATAAGAATCACAAATGCTTAAAATCTGATGTATTCGTTTTACAATATTTCAGGTTCTCTGCATGCAGTATCAGTTATTGGCCCAGTCCTAGGCTTTCTAATGGGATCTCAGTTTGCTAAAATGTATGTGGACATTGGGTTTGTTGATCCAAGTAAGTACAGCGAAGACAAGTTAGCGTGATAAAATCTCTCACGTGCCTGACGTCATTCAATAGTAATTGACTTAATTCTTTCAATACTCCTTCCTTACTTTCTTTCAAATTTTCAAGTTGGAGGAAGTGCATGAGTGATCCCAATGAAAATGAAACTCACCTCCTACTGTGTTACCCTGGTACAACTAGATATACAGTCAGATATGTTAACAATCTTGTTTTAGGTTACTTGATCCAAAACAAACAAATTTCAAATGTTTTTCCCTTAAAGACGATCACCCGGTCAAGTAAAGTTCAAAATTTGGTTGATGCTAGATTGGACAATTGTTATGGTTGATACACTGTGTCACCTTGGGGAGTCTAGAGGTTTGGCTGAGTGACTCAGCAGAAAGCCAAGTGCTTACTTTGTACACATCTTGAGCCTGTGCAAGAGGAGGTCATGGAGACTGTGTGAGAGCTACACGCCCCCTGGGTGGGGTAGGTTATTTACAATGTAAGGGAAGAGAAGAGGCTGCTTGCAGCCATTCCTCCCTTTTTGCTGGTTGTTTTTGCTGTGCTCTGCTGCCATGAACAGTTTGCCCTCTTCCATGTACCACTCTGCCTCTAAGCAGCCAAGTATGGACTGAAACCTCCACGAACTGTAGGCTAAATAAACCTTTCCTTCCTTCATTTTGGGTGTTGGGTATTTTGTCTCAGCAACGAGAAAAAAGTAACCAAGACAACAATGAAGTGCAGTACTTAGAGTTTGCTTTGCTAAAGCTGAGGTGAGGTTGCAGGGCTGACTGACAGCTGGAGTAGTTTGAGGGTTGCACTGTGCACTTTGGTTTATGGTCACTTATTCTGGTCCTGGCAGAGGTGTTCACATATAGGAACATTCAAAACTTGTTGTGGAACAAATCAGTGAAGGAATGTTCACATGAATGAGATTATGACCTTCTCCTATCTCAGAGCTCTTCCTTCACAAATCCAAAAATTAGTGGCCATGATGTGGAAACTCTCAAATTCAACCCCAACTTCCAACAAACACATCTGCACCACATCTGTTTTCATCATTTTTGCCCAACCCAGTGGAAAAAGTGTCCATCTTCAGCTGATGTTAACACATACAGCTGGGTCTTGGACTCCCTCTCCCTACCTCTTTCAAGATTTAGTCCCCAAAGCACTTTGCCTGATTCATCCTGTGTCTTCAACTCTCCATTTGCTCCCTCTCTCTGTCCTCAGAAAAATTCTTTTATATCTGTCTACCCTCCCTTTTCCCCCTCTCCCTTTTTCCCTCCCTCTCTTCCTTCCTTACTTCCTCCCTCCCTCCCTCCCTTTCTGCCTTCCCTCCTTCCTTCCAGTCTATCTAACATATTTTTATCATGTATGTATATGTATATATGAATGCATGTATGTATCTACCAATCATCTATCATTATTTTATTTTAACAAATAAAAACATAAATTAAAATAAATATTATAAATGATCTCTATAAACATGATGTTAGATATGTAAATAAAATGCTAGATATATAAATAAAATGATTATATGATTCTTTTATACCCACAGCTTCCTGGATGACTTTCTGTTTTTATCTTTTTGTCGCAGCCAAGAACCTTGAAAAAAATTAAAATTTTAAAAATTAAAATTTTTAAAATTTAAAGACTTCCCTTTTCACTTCCCATCTACCTCTCAATTAGAATACGTCTAGGTTCTGTTTTCCTTGAAATATAATCAGTTTCTACGTAATTTACTTGTAATAGTTTTTTTTTTTACAATGTCTTAAACTGATATTTTCAGTATGTGGTCACTTTTTTATTTCTTAGATAACTGAAAAACGCCTAAAACTCAACAGACCAACTTCTAGGATTATCATTGAAACTTCACATCCCTTTTAGTCCAGATAGTCCAACTCTGGATGAGTATCCGAACCTTAATTCACTGTTGTCTAAACTTCCTCAGGTTTTGTGTGGGGAGATTTTTGTCTTTCCATTTGCAATCAACAGTTTTGAGGGCTACAGAATTCTTAGTTGACCGAGCTTTTGTCTTGGCACTGTGAGTGTATCCTCCCACTCCTTTTTGGCCCTCAAGATTTCAACTGAAAAAGACATTGAAATTGTATGGAGTGTTATTGCTTGTATCTCACATGTTCCTGCTCATGTGTTCAATGGTGGAAGTTGTAGAAAGTGATTGGATCGTAAGTGCTCTGACTTCATTAGTGGAGTGTTCATTGATGGGTTCTTACTCTGATGGCATGAATGGGAGGTGATGGAAGTGCAGGAGGTAGAGCGTCATGGCATATACCGAGTCCTAAGAATGTGACCCTGGGGACTACATCGGATTGTCAGACTCCACTTCTCTGGCTGTCTTTACTTCCTTTCCACCATAAAGGATGCATCTTTGCTTAACCACACCTATTTGCCATGAATTTCAGCCTCACCACAAGCCCAGAAGCAAGGACTACATGTTGACCACGGACTGCATATTGCTACACAATCAGTTCATTTGTTGGTGGATGGATAGTTAATGGCTTCCTATTTTGCCATCCTGCTATTGCCCTATGTATTCTCCCATAATACTTAGACTACTTTGTAATTACTGGAACAGCTTCGTGGCAGTTCATATATAGCATTTGCTCTTATGTATGATTTCAAATAAAATATAGCATGAAGAATATGGCTAAAAGTAGTTTACAATTTAGAGTCCAACTTTTCTAAGTTGTTTTTAAACTCATACTTTCATTGTGTGTATTTTTCACCAGTTTTATCCTTTGTACTGACAACAGAATCATAAATGATGGTTGCTGGGGTGGGGAGGAGCCCTTCCAGTGGCTCTGAGCATTTCCTGCACACTGCTTTAAGTTTTGATGCTGTACTTTCCTGACCTCAGCAGATGGTACCGATAGATGCTTTCAGGTGGCAATGAGAATTCATATACTCTCCGTGGTTCTGAAGGTACTTTCAGGCTTCAATGTCTAATGTAGACAGACCTCCATGAAGTGATGTCATCAGAAAAGCCATAGAGCTTGCAGACACAAGTTCAGGATATGCTGAAAACATCATGATTGATTCCAAGACAACAGCAACTGTTAAATGTCATTGGATGTTAAACTTTTCTAATTTCTGTATGGACAAAGTAAGAAAAGATTTCAATAACACTTTAGGATTGAGGCACTATACTTTGTTCTTCTTTGTATAAAAGCAATCATTATCCATGTGTCCCAGCACTTGTTTTGTTTCAAAATGATTTTTAACTGGTTTATTCTAATTATTTATTCTAGGCAACATCAGAATAACCCCCAAAGATGCCCGTTGGGTTGGTGCTTGGTGGCTTGGTTTCCTGGTGTCTGGACTACTCTCCATTATTTCTTCTATACCATTCTTTTTCCTACCCCCAAATCCAAATGAACCCCAGAAAAAAAGAAGGAAAGTTTCAACATCTTTGCATGGACTCAAAATAGATGAAGAAAAAAATCAAACAGCTAATTTGACAAATCATGGTCAAGATGTTACTATACTTGGTAAGAATTTTACATTCATAGACTACATGGAAATGTTAATACTCATGAAAAGGAAGAGCGAGTATTCCAAAATAATAACACATCCAAGTAGTCCAAAATGGGCTTTCTGTGTGCTAAATATAGCTAATTATTTTTCTAAAATTCTTATTGAAATTTGTATATATTTCCTGAGCATCTAGCAAACTGAATAGAAATAGGTTTATGGCCTTTAGCCTGGAGAAAACAACCAAAGGCTAAAACACCTATCCCTTACAAACAAGAATACGTATTAATTTCAAAATTATATAATGCCAAACATTTGCGAGATTTAAATGAGCTATAATATTTCATTTCACTTATTGAACAGATGGTATCAGGCACCTACTATATCCTAGTAACAGAAAATTGCTTCTGTTATCCAAGAAGTTACTATTCTTTCCAATAATTTGCTTGATGCTGAGAAGTAAAGATATAGGGACAATTGTAAAATTTTCCTTAATGACTTTGGGGCCAGGTTAAATGTAATGACTCTCAGGTATAGACATAGAGTAAGGAAGAAGTCGGGAAAGTTTCCTCAAAGTGTAGGTAATTAGAGTAAACTTTTTTTTCTTGGTAATTTTCAGAAAAAAATAACCATTGCTTCCCAAAATGTTCAAAACTCAATTAGCACAGTAGTAGTTAAAATGCTTGGAATCACTAACATGAATCAAGATGCTTCAGTCTTTGCTACAGCTTCTCTTGCAAGTGTAAGGCATACAAACTGGTGGAGAACCACTGAGAAGCAATGATCCTCAGTAGCCTAAGAAAAGCATTTGAAATGATGAGTTGTCAACAGCAGCTCTAAGATCGAGGGAAATGGATGAAACGTTAAACCCCAAACACACAATGTCTAAACCCTGGGTGATCTATTCAAGTTGGTATTTCATGTCAACTCTCAATTACTGATCAAATTTGCCTTCCTATCAGCTTTTCAATTGACCCCCCTTTTCTCCTCTCTGTTATTTAACCCTTAAATAATGCTGTATTAGAGATAGTCTGTACTGTCCCACAATAGAGAAGAGTTAAGGCTTCAACTATGTTAGCATTTTGAAACTGGCCATAGCAGGAGAATTTATCACCATGTATTACTATAGAAACTGGGAAATATTACATTGCAATACTTGTTTCCTCAAGCATCATTTGTTACATATTTACCAGCTCACTACTAAGTTAACAGTTTTTGAGATTTAACACATACATTAATAACAGAATATCAAGAGCCAGGGAGATAGCTCAGGAATACAGCACCTGCCTGGCTGGTACAAGGTCCTGAGTTCAATTTCCAGTACAAAAAAAAAATCAAGAAATTTTCATTTTTACATAGGCAATTTTTCTACTCTGACATATCAAATCCATAAACATTAGTGGATTGCCTAAACCTGTAAGAACCAAGTTGGACTATGCTGGAACAAAATGCCCAACAACCAAAACAAAGGAAGGGAAGGTTTATTTAGCTTACAGTTTGTGGAGGTTTCAGTCCATAATAGGCTGGCGCCAAGCTAGGATGGCATAATACAGGGTAACAGTCCACGGTGGCAGCGGACAGCAAAATCAGCAAGAGCCAAAAAGGGGGGAAGCAAGTCTCATTTCCTCCCTTATATTGTGTATTGACTATCCACTCACTCCACACCATCTCGGTACCCTCCTCTTCCACAAGCTGAGGATGTTTACAAAGTGAGTACCCACCCCGCCCCGCTGAATAACTTAGTTGAAATTTTCAACTCCTCAAGCTGACACAGTGAACAACATCCTAGAGGTAAAGGCATGTCCTTTTCACCCCAGAATATGGAACTGCTGTGTTACTTAGTTAAGTTTCTAGACTCCTTAAGTTGCCATAACGTATTAACCATAACAAGTACATATGTAGCCTTTTAACAAGGTACCTTTAACTGAGCAAATACATTTTGATATATGTATGGAAAATAATGAAGGAATATATTTTTAAAATTTTCAGTACGATTTAATAACATAACCTAACAGCTGTGTTAGGCATTTATTAATTTCTTATATAACAATGATGATAATATTATCATGTATATAAATTGCTTTATAATAATAATGTCTTTACTTTTAATCATTTTAAGGTTTTTTAAAGTCCATGAAAAGCCTCCTTACCAATCGCCTATATGTTTTGAATGTGATTTTCACATGGCTGAATTTCAGCAGTATTGTTGGTTCCTTTACTTATACCTTCAAATACATAGAACAACAATTTGGTCAGACAGCATCTCAGGCTAACCTTATGTTGGGTAAGACATATTTCTTACATGCTTCCTTCATAAGTGAAGTATAATGTGTAGTTGTATTCCAAATGACAATTGATTGTATGATTTTTTTTATTTCAGTAAATTCCATATGCTTTCAATCGTTGTTCTGGCCTTGAAGTTGCAACTTATATTACCATGGTTTCTAAAGGAAAAGTTGCATGTTGAATGGAACATTTATACATTATATCTATATAATTAGATTTTATAGTTTAGTGCTAGGAAAGCAAAAGAAATTGTTTTAAAATGTGATCAATATATTTCTATAATTCATGGACTTTGAAATAAAATATAGGCACTGATGTTGCTAAAGTAGAAACCATTTTAAATACACTATCAAAATGTGCATGATTATAAACCAATATCATATTTTTGAATTTCATACAATATCTTTTTATAATCTCATACTTAAATTTGCTTACTTTTTAAAAATTTACTTATTCAAGAAAACTTTTTATATCATTCTGCCTGTAACTCCATTATTGTGAAAACACTATGCATATTTGATGAAATAAATATTTATCAAGTTTTATATAACTAAATCATAAGTGTATAAGGGTAGAATAAGTTGAAGATGATTTTCCTAATGTACTGTACCAGGATTTTGTGATTTCTTTTTTCTTTTTAAAGAGAAAAAAAGATATACATAAAAATGAAATCAAGTTTCAAAACAGGTTAGTAGGACAGTTATGATAGTTAATGCATTGCGTATTGTAGAAGGTATAGGTATGATATCTTGTCCGTACAATATTAGCACAGAACATTCCTTTTAATGAACTAAGAGAAACTAGCTGTCTTAACAGGGGAAAGGAAGAAAGGAAAAAAGGAAAGAATACATATATATATATATATATATATATATATATATATACACGCACACTGTGATGCTCTAGATGAATTTAAGATAATATTTAACTGTAGTGATTAAATTCTGACTTCCTGTAACCAAGCTAGAACTTTCTGTTAGAGGAGCCTACATCTTTAATAACTTTATAAGTAACTGAAGTAAAAAATTATAAAATGGATCAAACATTTTAAATCGCATGTATAGACTTATTCACTCAATTGTATAAATGAACATGAAATAGATACTAACACAGATATCCAACTCTACACGAGAAGCCTTACTCACCAAGTGGGCAAATTGGAGTGGATTTTTGAGTGCTGAGACTGTGCATTTTGAAAATGTAAAGAATTTTAGATAAAAGGAACAAGTGTCCTAAACAGGAAGTTTATGTATTTTTGTTGTAGTCTTTCAGGATAAAAAAGACCCTCATAGAAATCATCTGTTCAAACACAAATGTCATCTATTCATTGCCTTTGTAATTAAAGAAACTAAACCCGCATTTCTGGAAGGAAGGAATTAGTTTTGTCTCTCCCACACTGGTTCTCTTTTCCATTTGGACCTGTCACCCTTCTGCTTAAGGAGAAACATGGGTGGGTGAGCTGTGTTGATATATGCCATGTTATATGTCATATGCCGTGTTTATATGTAAAGGCATATCAGAACAACTATATTATACAATTAGCACTTTTCTCTTTTTGCTTTTAGGACTTATAATCCTACCTCATATTGGATCTGGAATGTTTCTAGGAGGATACCTCATTAAAAAACTGAAATTGAACCTAGTTGGAATTGTCAGATTTTCTTTATTTACTTCATCCATTAGCTTCATGGCCTTTCTACTAAATTTTGCTCTGATGTGTGAAAGCAAATCAGTTGCTGGCTTAACTTTGACTCACGATGGGTTTGTACATAAAAATATATGAATTCCACAATGTGTTAACTATCCAATGTAAAGACTCTTGGAAGAACACAATTTTAATTAAAATTTCTTTTAGTTGAGAGAATTTCTACTTACAAATTCTCAAAATTTACACTTCTTGCAATCTAAAGCATTGATTTTTATTTCTTCTTTAGTGGCACTGTAACAATAATAACTGATTTATGGGGGTGCTTACAGTGAATGATGGATTTTTAAAATCTCCATTTTATATAAGTGGAAAGCAAAATTTGAAAAGATTCACAGACTATATACTTAACTATGTCTGAATATAACCTGGCCAGTTTTCATTCAAATCTGATGAAGAAGGCTTTTGAGTTGAGAACTTTTATTCAGACCCATTGACCTAAAATTTCTTAGTCTTAACCACTAAACTCAAATACTCACGATTGTGATATAAATGATGTTCTCCAAGAGTGACTGAAACTTTATGCAGTCTACTTTAGTCTTTATCCACAGTTTACTTTATCAATAATTATTTTTATATGAGAACACTTGCAGACATTTTACTCAGCTCTTATTTTTCAAAGAAAATACTGTTGCTTTTGTATGTTTCCACTATAAATGTAATTGCTGAATATCCTGTACAAAATGTTATACTTTGAGGACATTTGTGTATTCAATACTGTCTCGTGGTATCAAATATTCCCAGTATCTCAGTCCACCCCAAATCAATGGCCAGATTCCCATACAAACTGACATCTACTGAATACAATTAATCACTTAAAGTTTACAAAGGTTCATATTCAACCAAATATCCCTGGATCACAGTTCAGTAACCATGTACACTAGTGCTACTTACTGTTCAATTCTGAGTTTTTGAACTTTAGGCTCTATCAATTTTAACTTTACAGTCTTCCCACATTTCCTGTGTTCACTTCATCCTATTCTTAGAGGCACACCCAGCTAACCCTAATTTATTCTTGTTTCTACTTATTTCTGACAGTCTTTGAGTATTCCCATCCACTTTCCATGGTTTAGTAAATCCTAACACAGCATACCAGAACTTTGGATTCCATAGAATGTTAAAAATAATGCAGCTCAACCTTTTTATATTTCTTTTTTTATTGCTTTCAACTTAGGTAAACTGTACTACCCTCTTCTCTTTTTCTTCTTGCCTCTCTCTTTTGTTTTCTGCTTCTTCCTCTTCTCTATTTTATACCCATCTCTCATATATTTCCAGACTTAATCCAGTGACATCTCATACAAATGTACCATTGTCTTACTGCAACTCAGACTGCAACTGTGATGAAAGTCAGTGGGAACCAGTCTGTGGGGAGAATGGAATAACTTACTTGACACCTTGTCTGGCAGGATGCGTATCTAGAAATGGCACTGGGAAATCTACTGTAAGTATTAGTGTTATTTTCACCACTATCTATAATCTAGATCACAGGTTACATTTAATAATCGCTTACCAAATCTTTCTATAAGTAATGTCCCCGTTAAAATGACGTAAGAAAAAGATTCCAGTATTTTTTATCATTGCAATAGCTGTAATGTTGTGTGCACAAAGCTTCATGTAAAAGTCCTGCTTTGAGACTCAATCGGGTTTTTCTGTTATTTTAATTCTAATTTGAGGTTACCTCATTATTTTTCCTTGTGATTGTAACAATATGACCTTTTGGAATATTATTGTACTTAAAGTCGCTATGGATAATTTAATTTTACGGAGGAAGTCTATCATTTTGATTGATTTGGAATTAATTTGCCCTTCAAAAGTCAGTAGAAAGTCCCGAGTCAAGTCAGTACTGCCTGCCTCATAAGAACAATGATCTATATAACAAAACTTTGTATATAACAAGTTACATGTAATTTTGAATATGGATTCTGATGAGTTAAATTCTAGCCTCACCACCCCTTTGCCTTTCCAAAAAATAATTGTGTTCTGCTGCTTAGCAGCTTAATTCTTGTCATCTGTTACTTATTTTCTCGGGCAGGCATTTGTGATAGGATAATTTTGTATCCTCACAAATTGACCACATGTACAATAAAATGCAATTTCTCTTCAATTAAAACATTGCTTTCTCCATAAACTGTGGGTTCTCCCTGTCTGATGTATCAGTCCACTCAAACCCTCACAAGGTTGGATGTACATCTGGACCCAATCCCATTCCACCATTAGAAATACAACCAGCTGTGAGCCTTGCTTTCTGCCACACATTTTATGTTTGACTTGCAAACAGTTTTCATCTTTCCCTTGTCTATGATCCTAAACATGGTACTTTGGAAAGGTATGGTCAACTATGAAGAATAAAGTATTGAACATTCTCTTAAAGTGGGGAAGAACCTTAATACACTCACACAAATACGACCTAAAGAATGTCCTTAAAAGCTCATCTCTCAGATTCATGGCTACTGTGATTTCTCTGAAAGTTCCATTTAATTTCCCACTGCTGAAATCCTGAATGAATTGTGATAGTAGAATACTCAAGAGAGTTCTGTCTACTACAGTTATATCATTTTCTGAACATTTTGGGGCTCCTTAAAAGGCCTTCTAAGAAATTCGTGTTAAGAAACTATTATTATATAAGGTTCTTTGTTCTGAAGTTTCATTTTGCTGGTCAATATTCTTGTTCAATAAAGTATTCCTCTACATTATACATAGTTGGAAAAAAAGTAAAAAGGTAAGGCTTTGTGAAAGCACCTAAGTATGGATTCTTCTTCAACTCCTACTCCAGTAACTGAGTTTTAGTAGTAATAGATTCAAGGCAAACTTTCTTAAAACATTGCTTTAGCTTAGAATTAGAACAGAATTTAGTAAAGGGATCTGTTTATATGAACTACTTGCTTGAGTAAATCTCTAAAAGCAGGTGTTCTTAAATTTTCACTTTTTGTGATCTGTTGGTCTGAGAATTTTGTTGTATTGAAATGCTTTAATAAAATAATACCATCTATTTATTACCTTTCAGTATGTTCTGGTGTGTTACATTTGCTCCCCAGGGTAGAATTACAGCACCCTTAACTGGGTTTATTTTCCCTGGGAAGCGACCCGTGTTGATGGACGGCTCTGCTTGTAGATGTTGGTCCCTTTTAAAGAATTGTGTTGTGGCCTTCTCTCATTAATTCCTCCCCAGAATCTCTCTCTGACACTCAGTTGACATTGGTCAGGAGGACAGATAAGTATAATATAGCAGTAGAGGGCAGAAGGAAAATATCCAAAAGAACTTATATGAATTAGAAAATTATATGCAGTCTTAAACACTAACTTTTCCAATTCTTTCTTAGTTTAAAATTAGACTTGAGTATAATGTTAAAAGTGAATTATATTTTCTTGTCTGGAAAGGAATACAGGAAACTATTCTGCCTTTCTGCTATTAAGCATGATATTTTAGTAATTTTGAGAAACTATAGATATCTTAGTTTAAATAGACAGTCCTTACTTAAATATAAGGAAAAATATAGTTCTACATAGCTTTGGAAGTTTGTTATGTAATATTTCAAAAACTTGTTTGTTTTTTTTTTAGGTGTATTATAACTGTAGCTGTATTGAAGTATCTGGATTCCCCAGCACAAATTATTCAGCCCGTTTGGGTGAATGTCCAAGAGATGATGGTTGTAAACGTAGTTATTATATTTATATAAGTGTGCAAGTTTTGTCTGCTTTTGTCTCATCAATGGGAATGACTTCACATATGATGGTAAGATTGAGGTGGGTGTGACTTTTTGAAGCATTTTGATGTCATATTAGACTATCAGCACATTTAGTGCTACACATAATTTTCATACAATATTTGGGATCTAAATTCATGTCTTTCTACCTTTTAATTAATAATACCTATTCTCAGGGTTATTGTCATACTTAGATGCCATAATTAATAAAATTTTGTCTCTCATCCTTAAATTATGGAATGTAGATTCCACATTTTCTCCTCTTTCTAAGAATTTTGAAACACACTCTGACAATTACCCCATTTTCAAAAATCTCTATCACTTCAAAAGAACATTATATTGTGAGTTTCTATGAATGCTGTCTGGGAGAATCATTTATTAATTTCATTGAAAGAGAATGTTTTTATATCAGGTCTAATTTAAAATTTCAGTCAGTAATAATCTTAAACTTTCCATCCACCAAAAGAATGGCTTTTGACTTTAGTCTCTCATAATATTGTTGTAGACATAAAAAGTGAAAAGCATTGTTTTTATCCTTTTTTCATTTTAAAGAGAATAATAAAAAAGAACAATAGCAACAACATAGACAAAAATAAAGCAAAACCAATAAAAATAATACAGGGTTTCAGAACAAAATGATAGGAATTAACAGGGGCTCTTATGTTACATATTGTTATCTTCAATGACGTTGGTCAGATTAGCAGATGTAAGAATGTGAGATTGATCAAACCACTGGGGAGAACAAAAATAAAAGCAAACAAACAAAAACATTAAAACAATACAGAGTTTCACTAGATAAGATGGTAGAAATTCACCAGTGGTTGTTATATTGCATATTGGTGTTTTCAAATTAGTTGTTCAGTTTACCAGATATAAGCATGAAAAATTGGTCAGAAAGAAAAAAAAAAGCATTAACTGTTCCTTTGAATAAGCCATTGCACTTCAGCAGTACAGTTGTCTGAGCTATGTCTCTCTATATGTATGTATATATTTCTTTCTTTCTTTCTTTCTTTCTTTCTTTCTTTCTTTCTCTCTCTCTCTTTTTCTCCTTTTGTCATCCCAGTGATTCCTTCCTTTGAGCAGTTTCTTTCCCTTTCATAATATCTATCATACATTTTGGGTTTTATTTACTCTTTTAGGTGCTTACAGTAGGGAGACAATATGATGTTTACACATGTGGGTTTGATTAATTTCACTATGAGTGTGGACTCTAGTTGCAACCATTTGCCTATGAAATTCTCGAGTTTATATTTTTTTATAGCTGAGTAACACTCCATTGTATAAAAACACCACATCTTCCTTATCCATTCCTCAGGTGACAGTTATTTGGGTTGTTTCCTAGATTTAGCTATGACAAGTTGTGCTGCTGTAACCATGGGTGCACATTATATTGCTGTGGTATGATGTTTTTAATTCTTCTGGGAAAATACCCAGAGGGGAAATAGCTGTATTAAGTGGGATCATTAATCTTAGTTTTGTGAGGAATCTCCACACTGATTGCCACAGTGTTTTCAATAATCTGCCCTCCCACCCACAGTGGAGAAGGGTTCCTTTTTCCCTAGAGCCTCTCCAGCATTTGTCATTGGTTGATTTCTTAATATAGCCATTCTTTCTGGGGTGAGATGCAATCTCAGTGCTGTTTTACTTTGCATTTCTCAGTTGACCAATTATGTTGAACACTTTTTCATATGTTTATTCATCATTAGTATTTCTTCATCTGAGAAGTGTGTATTCATCTCATGTCCATTTTTGGATTGGATCTTTAAATTTTGGGGGCCTGATTTTTAAAATTTTTTTATATGTTCTCCATAGCAGTCCTTTGAGGAGAAGTTGGCTAAAATTTCTTCCCAATTTGTGGGTTTTCTTTTTACTTTATTGGGGAATTCTTTTGATATGCAAAATATTTTTAATAAGATGAGATCTCAGTTGTTGATTCTTTGAAATATTCCCCATACATTTTGGTGTTTGTTCATGAACTCTCTGCCTAACCCTATGATTCAAGATTTTTACCTGCTTTCTCTTCTAGCAAATTTAGTATTTCTGTTTTAATATTTAGAACTTTGATTCATTTTTACTTTAGTTTAGTGCATGGTGATAGGCATAGGTCTAGTTTTAGTCTTCAGCGTGTGGAAAGCCGGTTTTTCCAGCATCACTTATTAAAGAGGCTTTCTTTCTTCCAGTGAACATGTTTGACCCCTTTGTCAAAGATAAAATGGCTGAGTGTGTTTGTAGCTGTGCCTGCATCTTCTAATCTGTTCCACTGACCTCCATGTCTGTTTTTCTGCCAGTATCATGCTGATTTTATCACAGTAGCTTTGTAGTATAATTTCAAGTCAGGGATTGTGATGCTTCCTGCCTTTCCTTTGTTATCCAGGATTACTTTTGCTATTCTAGGTCTCTTCTGGTTCCAGATCAATTTTAGGAATGTTTTCTCCAGAACTGTGAGGTATACTAATTGTATTTTAATTGGGATTGCATTGAATCTGTGCAACAATTTTGGGAGTATGGCCATTTTCACAATGTTGTTTCTTTCTATACATGAGTAAGGGATATTTTTCCACTTTGTGATATCAACTTTGATCTCTTTTTTCAGAGTACTGTATTTTTCACTGTATAGATCTTTTACTTCCTTTTAGATTGATTCCTAAGTATTTCATCTTTTTGTGTGCTGTTGTGAAAGGTGTTGTTTCCCTAATTCCTCTCTCAGTCTGTTTGTTGCTTGTGTACAGGAATGCTATTGAGTTTTGAGTGTTGACTTTGTATCCAGCTATGCTACTGAATTTAAGGATTGTCTCTAAGTTCTTCTCTGTTTGAATATGTTTTATGTATTCCATCCTATGTTAAGCATTCATGGTTTATTTTCCTAAGATCTTCTACTTTTAAAAAATCTCTATCTATTCCAGATTAACTCAACAGGTTTAGGGATCTGAGAAATCATTTCTAATTTGATTTTTTCTAAAGTCTCATTTATCTACTTTGTTACTTCCACTGTTACAAGTTCAAAGAGTTTAGGTGAGTGTTTTTTTTTTTAATTTTCCACCTCATTGCCCCCTCTATTTGACTTGGGTAAGCTGAAAGTCTGGGGTTGCATTTTGCTTCCATGTCTTCTCATTTTCTATGTTTTTAGTTAAGTTTCTTCATTTACACTTTTATATTGCTTGTGGTAGGAAACTTTATTGCTTTTATCAAGAACTCCTTATTTTTCTGTGATGCCTTCAAGGTATAGTGGGCCTTTGAGATTTGAGTCTGTTGCAACATCCTAAATCTGAAATTTATTACTGAGGAAAAGTTGTCAACTATTTGGTCTAGCCCCTATTTTTCTTTTTTGGTACTGACCCATAATACTTTTTACACTCAGGCAATGTGAATCTTGGGATATAAGGAAGAAAAACTGATTAGAACATCTATGCTACCTTGGCTAAAGTAGTACATTCAGTATAACAATAGCATCAAGCAACACCTAGAAAATAACAATCTGTGGTAATTACTAATTTGAAGCCTTTAACCACGTGGACAAAATTTGTAATTAATTAACAAAATCTAAAACAGAACAGAAAATTGTGTACAAAAAAAATCCTCTCATTACAGTGATTTTACCCTAAGGGGAGAAAATTTACAAGGAGTAAGAGGAAAAAGTAGAGAAAGACAAGAAGGGAAAAAGATAAGAAGCAAGGATGAAGGACAAAAGCAGACTACAAAAGCTTTGGGAAGCTGGTAAAAAAGATAGAAGGGAGGGAAATAAGCAAAAACCAGAAACAAGGACAGAGCAAAACAACAAAAACTAGAAACAATATTCACACTTATGTTAAGAAACAAGAAAAGGGCTGGGGATATAGCTCAGTGGAATAAGCGCTTGCCTAGCAACCGCAGGGTCCTGAGTTCAATCCCCAGTACCGCAAAAAAAAAAAAAAAAAAAAAAAAAAAAAAAAAAAAAAAAAAAAAAAAAAAAAAAAAAAAAAAAAAGAAACAAGAAAAATATAACAGCAAAAATGTAAGAGAAGAAATGCACTGAAGAAATGCAATGTTTACTTCAGGGTGCGTATCTGCTGTCACTAGACAAAGGGAGCAGATGGAGCTCGGGTCCATGTTGGCTGATCTCAGTATGTCTGCAGTGTAACTATGATGGGGTGGTGGATGGTCACAGCAAACCTCTACTTTCAAATCCACTGAAGTTCAGGATGATCCTGGTTTATAGCTACGAGGCTGGGTCCTGAATTGTTCATCCCACAAGACTCCAGGTGCTTCTTCCTGGCTTGAACTCAGCCCACCCACTCTGAGTGTCTCCTATGGCTGTGCTCACCCTGACACTGGGAGCCCCCAGATGGATTCAGTGCTTCACTTCTCTGAGTCCAGGATTTAACAGGCCCCTTTACCTAGTGTGGACAAGCCACTCATTCTCTTCTGGGCATGTCTGAACTGAAAACACTCACTGACCATTGCGCTCAATGTCCTTTGCTCCCTTCCGCTGGTTCTTTTCTCCACATAGATGCCTGGAGTCACCTGCAGTCACTATTCCTCAGCAGGCTTGAAGTGCTTCTCTCACACCAAGAACTGGGATTCAGAGAGTACCATTTACCACCTTCGTCATCTATGATGAGGTCCCTTCCTTTGCTTTTTACCAGGGTTCCAATTCTCACATGAGATCCTTGCTCGAACCAGGGACTCTCGTCCATCCTTCTCTTCCCCATATTGCTATATTCCATCATCTGGACTCCAAGTATCAGAAAGTCTGATTTGCTGTCACCACTCCATCATCTTCCCAGAAATACTATGTTTACTTTTTCATATGCTATGTTTAATTCAGTTCTGCCCTGTGCAGTTTTGTAAGCTCACAAATCCATTTTCTTTATTTTTCTGGTTTTTTTTCTTGTTTGTTTTTGACACAAGCTTCACTATTTCCCAGTCTTGTCTTGAACTCCAGAGTTCAAATTATCCTCCTGTATCGTTCTCTAAAGGAGCTGTGACTATAGGTGTTTGCCACAACTCCTAGCTTTCTAAAATACTTTTGAGGGCCTCAATAAATAGTAGATTCCAGGAAAGTATTGTCAATAAATACATGTGAATAAAATTGAGGTATAAATCACTGCTTCAATGCATTGGATCCTCACAAGATATGAGATAAGCATTATTATGCCCACTTAACAAGTAAGT
The DNA here is from genome assembly GCA_004027595.1 of Dinomys branickii. Taxonomy (NCBI): domain Eukaryota; kingdom Metazoa; phylum Chordata; class Mammalia; order Rodentia; family Dinomyidae; genus Dinomys; species Dinomys branickii. The sequence continues at coordinate 50,001 of PVLD010002655.1, read as the reverse complement.
GAACTGAGGCTAAGAGAGGTTCAATACCTTCTTCAAGTCACTCAGAGGATATGAATCATCCTTTATCTCCTAATTTTCAAAAACTAAAACTAGCACGACATTACCCAAGAGGTACTTAGTAAATGTTTGCTGAACATTCACCAAATAGTTCAACAAAATAAAAACAAAACAAAATTGCATCACTCAGTTCAGTATTGCTGCAAATACGGCTTTTATTTTGAACTGTAATATCATCTCTCAAGGGAGCTCAACCCTTCTATTGCTGCCAGATAATTTTATTTGGCTGGATATGTATTAGCTTAGCACAGGACTAATGATGCCATCAGCTTACTAAACAAAGGAAAATCAAACGGTGGGAATAATTTTCTAAATGCAGTAGTGAGTGAAATTCTAAATGCAACCCTGAGTGATTTTCTAACTGTAGATTCAAATATGCTGTGTATGCTTAAAATAAAATTGACATAGACAATAGAATACAGCTAACATTTTCCCACTATTCTGTTTGCATTGTGTAATCAGTAAATATAGTAGTAAAACTTTTTCTTACATCAGTGACAGAAATAAGTGAGTTGGCATAGGTGAGCTGAGATCTTATGCCTAGGGAAAGTGATTTGCTATTTTCTTATGGTCTGTGTCCACTGAAGCATCCCAGCGTGTTTAGGGTCTTCATAAGTGTCACAAAGCCTATTACAGTCATTGGATCATGGGATTTTTCATAAGAACAAAATGTAAAAATGCTTGTGAATCTATCTGGAATCATAACACATTATGTAATCATAACACAGATATTGTAATAATTGCTATCACTGAGGAATGTACCTTTTAAAACTAAAAATAATAACTATATCATGTTGGCCATTCACTTGAGGGTTGTCAGACAATTATGAAGAAAAGTGATACAATGCTATTTTAAAAATGAACTCAGTTTTGTATTTTAAAGCTGTTTAATATTTCTTTGCTTTTGTCTTATTTCAGAATTGTTCAACCTGATTTGAAGGCACTTTCAGTGGGTTTCCATTCACTGATCTTTCGAACACTAGGTATGAGAAATATATTAAATTCAGGAGATGAATATTCATGTCAAAGCACTAAAGCTAAATGTTGTGAATTACTGATTAGATGAAAGCTTAAGAAAATGTAAGTGAGAATCATTTTATTTTCATGGTAAAGTAATAAACAGGAGATAGGAGAACTGTGTGACCTTAAAGATAATTTAATTGCTAATTCTAAAATCCATCTGTTAAGACCAAATCATCATCATATTTGTATTAAATGCTATGACAGAAAGATGGGCAGCTCCTATGAATTTTCTACTTAAGGTCATTTCTTCCAGGTGGGCAGAGTGTATTTTCTAAGTGGAAACACTCTTTAGGTAATTCCTGAAGCATCTTTAGAGACCTGAGAATTTGAATCTGCTGAGAATGTGCAAAACCAAAATCTGAGATTATCCGTGGAGCTCCTTACTGTTAAATGTTGTCAGCCCATGTGTCTATCCTTTACCAGAAGTTCAGAATGCAAAGGAGAATTAAAAGCCAGGCTCTGGAATTAGTCATCTTGCATTAAAAGAACACTTAAGTTAACACGAGCTTTGGACATCGCAAATTTATTGCCAAAGGGTAGCCGCATAAGCTCTACAAGCTAAAGGCTTGTTTCTCAATATTTAAATGAAGTTACCTGTCAGAGACATAGGAAATCATACCCTCCATCTTGTGATGATTTGCCATTCTCTCCAGATGCCCACTGTTATGGAAACAACTTCTAACCCTTGTGGGTACTACTTTATGAGATTTAGAGATTTATGCTCATCTTTTATCTGGGGATTGGACAGAGGGCTTACCAAGTGGCAGCCTGTGACTAATGGCAAAATTTAAGAAAGTAGAAGAGAACAACCCTGGGACCTCTGGAAGCCAAGAAAAGAAATATAAGACTGGGGCCAAATTATAGTGGAAACCTGCCCAGGAAGTGGATTTGAGAAGAATGTCACAGATCCTGAAAGGTGCAAATAAGAATTGTAGGGAATGGCCAAGAAGATGGGGCTGCTGTCGGATTCCAAACCAGTTCTCTCTGCAATGTACTGTGTTGTGCATCTCTCTCTGTCTCTGTCTCTGTCTCTGTCTCTCTGTCTCTCTGTCTCTCTCTGTTTCTGTCTCTGTGTCTCTGTCTCTGTCTCTGTCTCTGTCTCTCTCTGTCTCTCTCTCTCTCTCTCTCTCTCTCTCTCTCTCTCTCTCTCTCTCTTTCTCTCTCTCTCTGTGGCAACTTTGTACTTGCTGGGATCCCCCTACCTCTAGATATACCAGAGGTGCCTCCCTCCTAGAACCACAAAAATCTAAAACAGAGTCTGTGTTGGTAGTATTCTTTATCTTATGCTGATATGAGACTATGAAAATTGAAGAAATTCTTCCAACAACATAGAATTTGAGTTTAATTTTAGTTGTTTTCATTTGCCTTCCCTGGAGAATAGAACTCAGGATCTCATATGTCCCAAATGAAGTACTCTGCTGTGGAGCTACAGCCTCAGCCCAATAACAGAATTTTTAATTGTGCGATGGTAATTTGACATTGTATTTGTGTTTGATGTGTCCTGTGTATGACTCAGTGAGACTCAAATGCTCCCATGACAAAATGCATATGAAGGACCAAAGTTGCAATTCATAGACAATTGTCTTGAGTAAAATATAGATGTGGATTGTGAAAATTATATAGTTTATTAAACTGAAAATCATTTAGAAAGAAAGCCAGAAGGTTGAAAACTCCAATAATGATTAAGATCAAGATTTTTGTGACCTTAAAAACTTAATTAATTAAGTTTGTTCATATCAGTGCCACTATTTGGAAAAAAATTGATGTAGTTTTCATCTTTCAGGGGGTGGATGTAATTTTTCATCTTTCAGAGACTGGCTGTAATTTTAATCTGTAAATGTCTCACCCCCTTTTATTTGGTACTATTTTCCTCAGATTTTTTTTCATTTATCAGTCCCTCATCATTCTAAGATTTTTTTATTTCAAATCTTGAGCCAAATTAAAATAAAATGGAATGGAAGTATGATATATTAACCAATGTCCTCCTTACATGGCAAAAATTTTTAAAAATCATCATCCGAATAGAAAAAAAAGAACAAAGTAAAATCATAAATACATCCTTTCTACCATCTCAAGGATGGATTCTATCAGTTCATGCGACAAACATTTATCACATCAAAATAGGATCAGTGTAGAATACCAGCCAGTTTCAATTGAAACCTGCAATGGATTCATGACGTATTATCTCATGTTGCAGGAGGAATTTTAGCTCCAATATATTTTGGGGCCCTGATTGATAGAACATGCTTAAAGTGGTCCACCACCAACTGTGGAACACGAGGGGCCTGTAGGATGTACGATTCCATATTATTTGGGTAAGTTGTCTTATATTATTTCATTCTTGATTTTTCCTTTGGATTATAGTAATTCCAAAAGTGTATCATTTTGAGTATAATAATAATAAATGAATATTTGAGCCAGCATTTATTGAATCCTCAGATTTTAATCAGTACTATATCAGACAGTGAACAATTTCATCTTGATACTCACAATAACTATAAAAATGAATGTTTTATCCTGTTCCCCTAAATATGATTAAACCACAATTAAAGAATAATAACTGATTGTCCAAAATCACATAGAAAGAAGGAAAATAGCTTGGGTTCAATTCTGTTATGTTCCCAAAAGTTTTCCTTAAAAAAAATCTTTAGATAGCTTGATGCTCTGTATGTGTCAGTTATCTCTATGTTCAATCTTTATCACATATTTAGAAATTTTTCTGGTATTATTTTAATAAACAGTTTTAAAATGCAATTTGTGCTGTCTTCTGATTTTCACTAGTTCCTATTCATCTTAGTCTTGTTAGTGTCATATAAGATGCATCCTTTGTTCATATTGTGTCATTGTTTTTAAGATATTTTCACTAATGTTCATTCTGTCTTCCAGTTCTTACACTCTGTCCTCACACTAGTTGTGTCTGCCTGTAGCACTTTCTATAGAATTTCAATCTTGTGAATTTCTGTTCGTTACTTTTTGCAATGTTTTATTTTATGCTGAGAATTTATGTTTTTAGCTCCACTAGCTTATAATTATCTTCTGTAGACTCCCTGCTTGTGTATTGAGTCCATTATTTAGTTGTATTTACTTTTTACCCACCAAGCACCTTATTGATATTTTTCTATCTTTTCTATTTTTCTTTTGAATAATTTGGTTGTGAGGCTTTTGTTTTCTTCCCTCTAAATTCTCCGTGAATCAACATTGGAGGAGTTGAGAGTTTGGGGAAATATTTTGTTGACTTCTCATGTTTCTATTTGGTTGCTTGTGTGTGTGTGTGTGTGTGTGTGTGTGTGTGTGTGTGTGTGCACTGAGGATTGTAATTATAGTGGAAGATTTTGTTGCTAGTATGGAGACCTCATTAGTTAATGTCTGCTTTTTAGTTGTTTCCTCTGAGCATACCTAACCATAAGCCTTTGCCTCTGTCCCAGGAACCAACCGTCTGTTTATTGAGGTAGAGAAGGTCTGGTGTATTTGGACCAGTACACACCTCTCTGGGAATTGGTGATAATATTGTTAACGTTACATGGCAATCTAGATACTGATATTTAGAGAAATCCAATGAACAGCAATGACTATGTCATCTTAGCTATATTAATAAAATCAGCAAAAATAATAGTACCAAAGACAAAGCGGATATTGACATACTCTAAGGACAAATAGCATACCTTTCTTAATAACATAAAACAATCTATAATGTAGTATAAATACGTAGAACCAAACCAAATATTGACATACAGGGCTGGGGATATAGCTCAGTGGAATAAGCGCATGCCTAGCAAGTGCAGGGTCCTGAGTTCGATCCCCAGTACCACCAAAAAAAAAAAAAAATATTGACATAGAGTAAATATCTACTAAATGGAAAAAATTTTGCCTCCACTAACTATAGAGCAGTAGTCAATGTTAATAGCATAGGGTTAAATAATTATCTAAGATTACATTAACCTTAACATCATACAAACAAGGAGAGAGATAGCTGAATATCAGAGAGTTAGAAAGATAAAATTTGGAATGTTCATCATTGAAAGATGAGAAGGGGGAGAAAAGTGAGACAGGAGGTCCTACTTAGGATCAAATGGAAGTTAATGGTCTTAAATAACTGCAATAGAAAAAGGAAAAAAAATGCAAGTATAAACAGAGCAAATAAAAGGAAAAATGTCAGAAACAAAAAAGTTAAGAGGAGAAAAGGGAAAAACATATGAGATGAAATTTAAGTATCTAAAACAAATAAATAAACAACAACAAATGATAAAGGAAAAGGAAAATATTAGTTAATTTAAAGAAATCCCTGTGTGTTTTTGAATGAATTATTTCTTTTCAGGATTTGCACTCTTAGACTCCAATAAGTCTCAATTTTCTCCATTGACTTTTTTGAAAGTTGAGATAAGTGATCTTGCACCAAGGCAGAGGAAGAGCACCTGGCTGTTTCTTTCAAAGTTTTTCTCATGTTTGAAATACGGTGTCTCAGGTAGTTTCATGTTGACAGGACAAAATACCTGACATCCACGTGTTAAAGGAGAGATTTATTCTGCCTCAGAGTTTGTAGAGGTTTCAGCCATCAGCTGGCTCCAGAGAAGTAGCAAGAGCTCATTTTTCCCACTCCAAAAGGTAGAAAAAGGGGAATAGAGGGTGATAGTAACCGAGAGCCCACACGGAACCAGACCAGACCTCTGACACGAGACAAGTCTTTACTGGGGGAGGGACAGAGTAGCAGGCTACCTAGCGGACCAAGGTAGCCCCGAGCTGAGGAAAGCGTGGGCCTTTAAGCTCTTTTTTTCTGGCGGGGGTGGGGTGGGGTAAGGAGATGTCCCTGGGCCAGAACAGGCCGAGCCTTGAGCTGCCGGGCGGGCATCCAAGCCAGAAGCCTGAACGGCAGGAGTTGCCCAGGTCAGAATGACCCAAGCAGGTGGACTGCCAGAGTGAATGAGGGCGAAGGCAGCTTTTGTGGCGGAGGGGAACTGAAGTGGAACAGGTAAGATAATGAGAGAAATATTGAGAGTTAAAGTTTTCCCACGAGGGGGGGTGAGGCTAGCTGCCTTGTGACTTATCATCCCAGACTTAATCTAATAGGAATAGGGACGGCGGGTCTTGTCAGTAGCTACTTCCTGCTGAGGAGGGGCGTAGTTATTTTCCCTGGGTCATCAGTCAGCAGCAGCCCAAGGAGATGAGGGGGCGACATGTCTTGCAGGTGGCTATTCCTCGCTGAGGAGGGGTGTTGTTAAGTCTGTTTCTGAGTCGTCAGTTGGGACCGGCTGAAATTGGAAATCTGAAAGAAGCATAAGGTTAAAGTTTTGAGTTGTTAATCTTTGGACTGTGCTGCGAATGAGAGAAAAAACACAGGGCGCTGCAAGGAGGACAGCACAAATGGCGGCGAGGGGTCCCAACAGCGGAAGCAACCAAGGAAGGAGGCTGGCCCAGATACTTGACGTGAGAGAGGAGTCGCTGTGGAGGTGCTGGGCTCGGTTTTTAAGTTGCTGGATTTTTTCTTGGACAAGGCCAGACTGGTTGGCATAGACGCAGCATTTTTCCCCAGGAAGAGACATGTTCCTCCTTTTTCGGTGGAGAGTAGATCCAGTGCCTGTCTGTTTTGGAGGATGACTCCTGCAAGCTGATATGGCTGGGAATATATCAAAGAAAGAATGTTGGCCACCTGATTTGGACAATCTGGTGGTTGGCTAACCGGTGGGAGGTTAGAAGCAGCCCAGTTTGCGATGCTGGGGGCTGCCAGAGCTCCCGCCGAGACAGATGCACCCAGGACTACCCCGCTGGAGACGCTACATCGGGAGCGCTCAGGTGGGTAGAGATATTGGTCGGCGAATTCCCCATCCGTGTAGATCTGTAGGTTGGGGAGAGGAAGAACTGGAAGGCAGACCATGTTAGGGGGGTAACAGGGACACAGGGAGGGCTTGCATAGGAAGAAGTGACGGTGATGTAGGGGAGAGCTGGAGCCGGAAACACGAGGCGGGGCTACAGTCCGAGTGCAGGGAAGGGAGCTACGGGAGCTCGTTGGTCCATAACAGGGGAGGCGAGCCCCAGTAGGGGAGATATTTACCGGGCTGAACCTGCAAAGGGGCTAAGTTTTTGTCAGGCTTTGGTGAACATTGGTCTGCATAGAATCGGAGGTTTGGGGTAAGGGAGAGAAGAGGCAAGTAATTAGTGAGAGGGCTTGGAGCATCAGGGAGAAGCTGGAGAAAAGGCCGTCCGTACATGAGTTTAAAGGGGCTGAGGCCAGAGGGTTGGTGGGAGGCAGCGTGAAGACAGGTCAGGGCCATAGGCAGAAGTGATGGCCACGACTGCTGAGTAGCTTAGAGAGATGCACCTTAAGGAGATGGTTGGCCTTTTCTACCTTACCTGAAGACTGAGGGCAGTAGGGAGTGTGCAGGGCCCAGTGGATGCTGAGGGCCTGTGAAACCTGTTGGGTGACTTTGGAAATGAATTACAGGCCATTGTCTGATTGAATGGAATGGGGCAGGCAGAAATGGAGAATGATTAATATGTCCATCCAGGTGAGGATGTATTGGAGTTTTCTGTGCCTACGCATGTGGGTAAAGTTAATTTGGCAGTCCTCTCCTGGTAATGTTCCCCTAAACTGGTGTGGGGAAAAAGTGAGGGGTGGTCAAAGAGAGCCTTGTGGGTTTGTTTTGGAACATACTGTGCATCGTGAGGAGATATCCTGTAGTAAGAATGTTAGGCCAGGATAGAAGATGATGGGATATAGGAACATTTATAGCGGTCTCCAGCCTATGTGTAAAGAATTGTGTAGTTGGCTAAGGAACTGTCGGGTGTGGTCATCTGGGAGACAGTACTTCCTGTCCAAGAGGAGCCAGCCCTCTGGGCCAGGGGAAGCACCCCTTTGGGACAGTTGTTTGAGCTGTGTGTCTGAGTAGGTGAACCCAGTGGGATATAAAGGGGGGGGCAACTAGGGCCTGGATGCTATGAGAGGAACTGGGGGGTGGCCATGGCTGGAGGGCCGCCAGTTTAGCTGCTTTATCTGCATGATTGTTGCCCTCTGCAATATTGTCAGTGACCTGTTGATGGCCACAGCAGTGGATGATGGTAACCTTGGTCGGGAGGGTGGTGGCTGAGAGGAGTTGGAGAATCAGCTTACCATTTTGAATGGAAGAGCCTTTTGTGGTTATGAAGCCACGTTCTGCCCAGATGGCAGCATGGTGATGGACTATGTGATAGGCATATTTAGAGTCCGTGTAAATGTTTACAGTGGTTCCCTTGGCTAAGGTCAGGGCATGGGTGAGGGCTATGAGTTCTGCCTTTTGTGATGAAGTGTAAGGGGGGAGGGGACTTGCCTCAATGGTTTGGGTCAGGGAGACTATAGCATATCCTGCTCGAGGCCTGGGTTGGGTATATACTGAGGTGACAGTAGGGAGGAGGTCAGTTAAAGATTCAGAGCAGGAGTGTGTGGGCTGTGCATTTGAAAGAGGAAGGAGAGATGCTGGGTTAAGGGTCCCACAGAGCTTTAGTGAGACCTGAGGGTTTTCAATGAAAGTGAGGTGAAAGAGTTGGAGGCGAGAGGGAGCTAGAAGATGTAGAGCTTGGTGTGAGCGAAGGTCCATGAGACAGTGGGGGGAATAAACTGTAATCTGCCCCTGAAGTGTTAGTTTTTGGGCTTCCTGCGTCAGGATGGCAGCAGCTGCCAGAGCTCTAAAGCAAGGAAACCACCCTCGTGTTGTTAGGTCCAGCTGTTTGGACACATATGCTATGGGGGCAAAATCTGGGCCCTTATATTGACCTAGGACTCCTAAGGCTGTTCCATCAGATTCTGAAGTGAATAGGTGAAAGGGTTGGATAGGATCAAGAAGGGCAAGGGTGGGGGCCTGCAAGAGCAGAGTTTTGATCTGAGTAAAGGCCCGGAGGATGAGGTGGGAGTCTGCTAGAGGTTCTTCCTGAGGTCCACGAGTAGCATCATACAGTGGTTTAGCTAGGAGTGCAAAGCGGGGGACCCACAAGCGGAAGTACCCTGCAAAGCCAAGGAAAGATTGGACCTGCTGTTTTGTAGTGGAGGGAGCCAAGGAGCGGAGGGCCTCCCTACGGTCAACTGTGAGATCCTTCGTGGTGGGTGTAAGTTGGAACCCCAGATAATGAACAGAAGGGAGAGAGAGCTGTGCCTTTGTTTTGGAAACACGGTAGCCCTTTTGGGAGAGAAAGTTTCGGAGCAGAGTGGTGTGGAGGTGAGAGAGGTGAGGAGAGGGGCTGCACAGGAGCAGGTCATCTACATATTGGAGCAGCTGACTGGGTTTGAGCTCTGAGGTGGCCAGATTGGTCATGACAGCCTGGCCGAAGTAGGGGGGGCTGTCCCTGAACCCCTGTGGAAGAATGGTCCAGGTTAGTTGTGAAGTGATCTGCGTGATGGGATCTTCCCAGGTAAAGACAAAAAGTGGGTGGGAGGAGGGGTGCAGGGGAATAGTGAAGAAAGCATCCTTAAGGTCGACAACTGAGAAGTGGGTCGTGCTGGGTGGGATATGGCTGAGGAGAGTGTACGGGTCAGGAACTACGGGGGTGACAGGGCAGATAGCTGAGTTAATGATGCGGAGGTCTTGGACAAGCCTGTAAGAGCCGTTGGGTTTGATAACGGGAAGAATAGGGGAGCTGTATGAGGAACGTGTGGGAATGAGGAGTTTTTGATTGAGGAGCTGGTCAATAAGGGGCTTTAACCCTAGTTGGTGCCTGAGCGAAATAGGGAACTGGGGGCGGTTGGGAAAACTGGAGGGATCCTGGGTAGTCATGATAATAGGATGGTGGTGTCGAGCCACAGTGGGTTGTGAGGTGTCCCAAACTGTTGGGTCGACACCATCAAATGGAAAGGAGGGGTCTGACTGGTTACCTGTGGGTGGGGATGGGGAGAATGGGAGGATGGCTAGGAGCAGTGATGGTGAAAGAGGTTTTGGGAAGGAGAGAGTAATGTGTAATTTGGCGAGTGCATTCCACAACAACAAGGGAGTGGGACACCTAGGCATTACGAGAAAGGACTGGGTAAATAACCTAGAGCCAATCAAGCAAGGTAAGGGGCCTGTGGTGAGAGGGTGTTGGGGAGAACCCTCGACTCCAACAACCGTGATCTTAGATGGGAATGTTTGGCCAGAAAAGCTGGGGAGAATGGACCAGGAGGCCCCTGTATCAATGAGGAAGAAAATTGACTTACCCGCCACCTGGACTTTTACCCTGGGCTCCTCAGATGACAGCAGGATCTCATCTGCCTCGTTGGTGGGGGTTTGGAGTCCCGGGCCCCGTCAGTCCTCTCCGGCCAAACCAAGCAGGTCCGTCAGGGATGGCTGAGGTCTGGGCTGTTGAGTGGGGGCAGAGGACCCCTCCTGTTGTACGAAGGGGCAGTCTACCTTCCACTGCCCAGTTTGTTTACATTGTGGGCAGGGTCCTGGGGGTGGTCGGGGATTAGGACATGATCACGCCCAATGGCCTTCTTGTCCACATTTGAAGCAAGGTCTCAGAGGCTGCTTGTTGGTTGGGAGCTGAGCAGACTGCTTGGGGGTCTGAGGCTTGAGAGCTGCTGCGAGGAGTTGGCATTTTTGTTTGGTGTGGGCAAGTTTTTCCTCCTTTTCCGTGTCTTTGCGGCCATTAAAGACCTTGAAGGCCAGGTTTAAAAGTTCACAGCGGGGGGTGTTTGGTCCTTCCTCAAGGCATTTGAGCTTTTTTCTAATGTCAAGTGTTGACTGAGAGATGAAGGAGGTGTTGAGGACCAGTTGGCCCTCTGTTGAGGCTGGGTCAAGGTGTGTAAATTTAGTGAGAGCCTCTGATAGGCGTGCCATGAAAGCGGCAGGGTTTTCTGTGGGCTCCTGTGTGATTTCACGGAGCTTATCCCAGTTAACCGCCTTATGGGCTGTCTTTTTGAGGCCTGCTAGAAGGCAGATGATCATTCGATCTCGGGCTAGGGGACCTGGAGTGTTGGGCTGGTAGTCCCATTGGGGATTTGGCCAGGAGAATTGGTAAGGAGATTTTTCGGGGGGGGGCGGGTACAGGAAAGATAGAATTGAGGCTTAGGGTATCAGATAAAGTACCTTGGACCATTTATCCTTGCGGCAACAGTAACTGTGTAAGTCCCGCAGGTCGTTGAAGTTGAGAGTACCCTTGGGTGGCCAAATAGACCCCCTATCTAGTTCATACTGTGGCCAGGCAGTTTGGCAGAGGAAGGTGAAACATTTGACTTTGAGATCCAAGACCGAAGGGGCCATGGAGAACAGACTTGAGGCAATGGAGCACAGAGACATTGGGAGAGCAGGGGAGGGAGGAGGTGTTACCCATGATGACTGGGAGAACAGAGAATGAGAAAACTGAAGACCACTGTCGACCAAGAGAGGTCCCAAATGGGACGAGAGACCCAAGCCCCCTGAGCAGACGTCTCCGGTCAGGGAGGGGGTCGTGAGAAGGGCGAGAGACCCAGGACCCCGAGCGGACGTCTCCAGTCGGGAAGGGGGGTCGCGAGACGGGAAGGAGCGGCTCGACGTGTCAACACGATTTTGGGAGAGGGCCGCAGAGGCCGAGGCGTGAAGCCGGGAACGAGCCGTCCGCGAGGTACGACAGAGAGGTCTTCAGGGAGAGAAGAGAAGAGGAAGGTTTAAGTCAGGGAGAGAAGAGCAAGGAGGAGTAAGCAGAAGAAGGCAACCAAGTGAGGATCAAAGGAGGAGGTTCCACGAAGGACCCCACTGTAAGAGGTCCATAGGGGGAGAGAAAGGTGGCCAGTGCATCGAGGGGGCTGGAGCGATCTGTGGAGGACCTTACTGAAGGGACTCCGTGAAGGACCTTGCTGTGAGAGGTCCGTAGGGGGAGAGAAAGGTGGCCAGTTGGCGTTGAAGGGGCTGGAGTGATCCTCAAATTAGTCGGTCACAGAAATGAACAAAGAGGGAGGCAAGGTGGATGGGAGAATAGGGGAAATGGGCATGGGGGGGGCAGGAGAAAGAGGACTTACGGTTAGCAGTGAGTGATGTGTGGATGCGGAGGTCAGCAATGTGGCAGGTCCGAGGCTCGTGGTCCGGTTCAGAGGTGGTCAGCCGTGGACCTGGGGAGAGGTCCCCCGTCGGGGGGGTTTCAGCACCAAATGATAGTAACTGAGAGCCCACACGGAACCAGACCAGACCTTCTGACACGAGAGCAGTCTTTATTGGGGGAGGGACAGAGTAGCAGGCTACCTAGCGGACCAAGGTAGCCCTGAGCTGAGGAAAGCATGGGCCTTTAAGCTCTTTTCTCTGGCGGGGTGGGGTGGGGTAAGGAGATGTCCCTGGGCCAGAACAGGCCGAGCCTTGAGCTGCCGGGCGGGCATCCAAGCCAGAAGCCTGAACGGCAGGAGTTGCCCAGGTCAGAATGACCCAAGCAGGTGGACTGCCAGAGTGAATGAGGGCGGGGCAGCTTTCGTGACGGAGGGGAACTGAAGTGGAACAGGTAAGAGAATGAGAGAAATATTGAGAGTTAAAGTTTTCCCGCAAGGGGGGTGAGGCTAGCTGCCTTGTGACTTATCAGAGGGGAATGGGACACAATCAAGACAAAATCCAGTAGATCAAACATTGTATCCCATAGTGCCGTGTCCAGCCCTTGTGGCAATCTGTGGAAAGAGGCACACTTCAAAGGGCCTGCAGGACCTCACCCCTTCGACACTCCCAGGGGTTGTAGCCCTCACGTCCTCTCTTGGCTTAGCTTTGCTCACTCTCTGTGGCTTTCTTCAGACAATCCGTGTTTCCACCTTCTTCATCTTTCAGGGGTTTTCACTCTTCAGTAACTGTATGATTCACTCATGCTCAGAACTATATGATAAGTCAATCAGCTAAGAATTTCATACTCAAAGTGACATAAAACAAAACTGTCACAATCTATCCTTTGTCAACTCCACACGCAGACACACGTTTAAGGAGAGGCTCGTTTCATAAATCATATTTAGTCTCCAGATACAAAGTCAAGTTTATAATTACACCCAACATGGTACAAGTACCCTGCTTACAAATGGAAATGCACTAATTCCCTCCATAGAATAGGAGGTAAGTTATTTCTTTGGGTGTTTACTGTTAACATTTCGGAACTGAAATATTATAAGTTAATAACCCTTATGAACAATGTAAAGCCTCTCAACATTAATGTTGCAAAGCAAACATATTACAAGAGAACAACTACAATTACAGTTCATATTTCTGTAACTAGCATTGGGATCATAGCTAGTATTTATAACTGTCTTCCTCTGCTACCCATTCTGTATCCTGTGGCCTTCACCAAGCACATCAGCAGGTCTTTATTACTTTCTTGGGCCACTTATTATCTTGCTTGGATGGGATTGTTTTAGTTTCGCATTGTTCTAAGAACAAGGCATGGCAATACTAAGAGGCACCCTAAAATCTCCACTGCACTCCAATTATATTTATCTTTTCTTCCACTGTGGCCTAATCATCGCCTTTTCTTCTTGGTAATCTGGATCAGTCACTCCTGCCATCACAGTTGTTCAGTTTTTAACTGCTTTACTCGGAGGCATGAAGAACACAAGATGAACTGGGGGAAGTTTTACCCTTCAATTCAATGGAATCATTGCCGTGCTTCATGATACAAGGCTTTCCTTCCCTTTCTAGAACTAAGCCTTCTAGGCCAACTGAACATAAGATCATGAGAACAGGTAGCAAACATTTTGCCAGTGGATCTAGGGGTAATGGTGAATAAGACCATTCCCACATCCAACTCTTTTTTTCACTCATTTCTCCTATAATTCCAATTTTGAATGCAGCTACTTTATCTACCAAAGTGAACACAGTTGTTCTTTCCAGAAATGACAGAACTCACTGATTAGGTTGAAAATATCACACAAGTAAGCAAGTATTGTGGCTCATTCTGTGTTACTGAAATAGTTTGCTATTGGTGATTGCTTTTCTAAAAGCAAGCTCTATATCAGCTCACTTAATGCAAAGATGCTGTCCAGTGATCTACCTTTAGAAATCTACCTAACTTCTGTATATAGGTGATGCATGCTCTCTGTCTCTGTCTACTCTCAAAGCTACACAAACAGATGTGAGTTAAAGGCATTTACTTTAATAGGATTGATAGGATTTGATCACTTTAGTAGGATTTGATCACGTCTTCCAAAATGTTAAGTTCCAACTATGTTTTTTGGCTAGCCAGGATTTCTCTATGGATGACACAGTGTATAGAATCACATTCAGCCTTTTTTACCTGACTATTGAAAATAGAAAGCAACCTCTCCCTCTAAATTCATTCAGTTTTCCTGGTTTGAAATCATTCAAAGACTTGAATAGTTCTCCAGGACACAAAAATATGCATTGTTGCTTGCCAACATTGGGAGACTCATCTACCTCAATTGTGTGCCACACTGACTTATTAATTAGCTCCAATAATTGAGCCTCAACATCCTCTGTTTCATCAGTTCATCTAGATATGGTGTGAGAAGAGAGAAGAACCTGTGCCACCTTGTGAACTCTGCCCCCTTTTAAAGTCATGAGCACTATCTTGAGAAGTAGACAGTATCAACTCTTCACCAATGCTAAAAGATTCTTTCACATTAACAATGTGGTTAGCCACTACAATTATTCTCTCAGTACAGACACATTTCATGAAATAATGGTCTTCAAGAAGCTTGTGTTTCCCATATTCACAATGTTTTTCTATTGGTAAACACCAAAGGCTTGCCTCTTAATGTGGAGTGATTGATATCCATGTGGCAAAGCAGGATTGAAGGTTTCACAGCTTTCTTAGATAGCCAGTCAGCACATATCATACCAAGCAGGCTTGAAAATATGAAACACCTGCTATGATAAATTGAATTTAAGTAGGACTCAGTGTTTTCTTTAATATCAGGTTTCTTTGATTCATCATGGAGCCTTTCCCCCTTAACTCTCCAGTGACATTTTTATTTTAACTCATTCTAGTTAGGAATAGTTTGTGCATTTACCAAAACCATCAATGAGACAAGTGCACATCAATTATGTGAACATGGAAGTGATTAATACAGTAAGGATGTATCATGTATGGATTAAAAGTTTTGGATTCTGACTTAAAATCTTCCACTAATGTAGTTGTACAATTGAGGTACATCAGCCGTTTTGCCAGTATGAAGCCTCCCACCGGAGGCAGCATAATTTTCACTTGCCCCACTCAAGATTTTGATATGAGTCTGCCATCGGTTGATTTACTATGGTCTCTGTGTACTCATATCTGTCTGTTAATGTTAAGTTATATTTGCAGCTTTTTCCAGAGTTAGCATCATGGCCTCCGCTCCACTTCACTTCATCAGACATTAGATTCTCATAAGTAGAGTGCACAAGCTTTATTGATCAAATTTGAAGGTTACAGGTAGATTTGTACTTATATGAGAATATAGTGCCTCTACTGCAGATCATACAGGAAATCAGATGCAATAGAGGGTGTAAATACAAATGAGGTTTCACTTGCCTGCTGTGCAGTCTGGTTCCTCACAGACCAGGAGCTGGAACTAGTTTAGCACTGGGGCTGAAGATCCTTGCACTAATGCATTTTGGAATATTGAAGAAGCCTTGCATGTCTGAATGCATCACACTTTGTCGTAATGTATATTTTAAATGACTTGCTCAATTAACCTTGCTTTCATTGACAAGTTTTGTGTCTATATTCATGAAAGATGATAGTCTATCCTTACTTTTTTCTTGTAATGTCCTAATTTGGTTTGGATATTAGGTTAATGTTGACCTAATAGAATGATACAGGAAGAGAGATTGCATGAAATTGGCATAATTTTTGGTATAAATCACCTGTGAATTCATCTGGGCCTTGTGCTTTTTGCTTTAAAAGGTTATTAATGATTACTGACTCAATTGTGTGTGTGTATGTATGTATGTATATATATATATATATATATATATATATATATATATATATATTCCTGTTCAGATCTATTTCTTTACTTCTTCTTTTGTAAGTTTGGGTAGATTGTTACTTAGAAGGAATTCATTAATTTTATCGGGGTTATTAAAATTATAAGCATATTTTCCATAGTACATCTTTATTTTTTAATGTCCATAGATTCTATAGTATTGTATCTTCTTTCAATTCTGATATTAGTAATTTATGTCCTTTCCTTTTTCCCTACTTATCCTTGTCAGAATCTTACAGATATTATTGATCTGATATAAGAAGCAGCTTTTATTAAGAAGCAGATTTTTGTTTCTAGTTTTCTACAATGATGTCTTGTTTTCAATTGCATTGATATCTGCTATAATTTTTCCATTTGTTTTATTCTGTTTGAGTTTTACTTTGGAAACTAAATTGGAAACTTTTTCATTAGTCCCTATTTGCTGCACATAATGTTTATATTCATTATGTGGAGTTGGTACAGTTACACATCATAACTTTATCTTTAGTTCCTGTGTGTGTCTTCCCCTCTTTTTCTGTCTATTGTGGCTTCAAAGGAGACTTACATAATTTTATCTCTTGCTCTTTCTTAGAATAAAGTTATAAATCTTCAAAAAGAATTTATCGCTTGTCTTAGAGATTGCACTGTACACTTTTATCTGAGCTAAGTTCACTTTCAAATAAAACTATAACCTGTATTGATAATAGCAAAATTACCTTAATTCTTCTTTCCCCCCATTTTCTCATTGTTTTCATTCATTTCCCTTACATGTATTTATAAGTACATGTGTAGACAAACATATTTCACATAATCAAACAGGCTGTTGCAACTATTTTGAACATAATTTTATCTGTTAGATCAATGAAGAATAAGTAAAAGTACTTATTTTACTTTCAATTATTCCTTCTCTGTAACTCTCTCTCTCTCTCTCTCTCTCTCTCTCTCTCTCTCTCTCTCTCTCTCTCTCTCTGTATATATATTCTTGTTTCTAATCTATAGCTGATTCTCAACTTATAATGGTGTTATAGCCTGGAAAAGTCATTGTATATTGAAACTAGTGCAAATTCAAATCGCATTTAGTATACCTGACCTAAGCTAAAAAACATGATATTTTAGAAGAGCTCACTGTCAATGTGCTCAAAACACTTGTGTTACCCTACAGTTGAGCAGAATCAGCTAACACCAAGCTTATTTTAAAATAAAATGTGGAATCACAGGTGTATACACAGAATTGCAGTTAATCCTCATTTTCACACAATAGAAAACAAACAAGAGACAAGCTCCTGAAAGAAATCTGAATGAAAAATAATCCCGTATGAATAGAGAAATATTACACTTGTTTTTCTCTAAGAAGCCATGCAAGCAAAAAATACATGGAGTATGCTTAGTGGGGCTTTTTGTAGATGTGATGGGACTGAAATAACTAAACACAATATCCTCTCCCCCACAAAAAAGTGAGTAACATAGTACATTGTAGAGTATGGGTTATTTACAGCCATGAGTGTGTGGTTATGTACAGTCAGGAATGTGTAGTTATTTACAGTCATGAGTGTGTGGTTATTTACACTCATGAGTGTGTTCTTATTTACACTCATGAGTGCGTGGTTATTTACAGCCATGAGTGTGTGGTTATTTACAGCCATGAGTGTGTGGTTATTTACACTCATGAGTGTGTTATTTACACTCATAAATGTGTGGTTATTTACAGCCATGAGTGTGTGGTTATTTACACTCATGAGTGTGTTATTTACACTCATGAGTGTGTTCTTATTTACACTCATGAATGCATGGTTATTTACAGCCATGAGTGTGTGGTTATTTACACTCATGAGTGTGTTCTTATTTACACTCATGAATGCATGGTTATTTACCGCCATGAGTGTGTGGTTATTTACACTCATGAGTGTGTTATTTACACTCATGAGTGTGTTCTTATTTACACTCATGAGTGCATGGTTATTTACAGCCATGAGTGTGTGGTTATTTACACTCATGAGTGTGTTCTTATTTACACTCATGAATGCATGGTTATTTACCGCCATGAGTGTGTGGTTATTTACACTCATAAGTGTGTTCTTATTTACACTCTTGAGTGTGTGGTTATTTACAGCCATGAGTGTGTGGTTTTTTACAGTCATGAGTGTGTGGTCATTTACACTCATGAGTGTGTTCTTATGTACATTCATGAGTGTGTTGTTATTTATAGCCATGAGTGTGTGGTTATTTACAGCCATGAGTGTGTGGTTATTTACACTCATGAGTGTGTTCTTATTTACACTCATGAGTGCGTGATTATTTACAGCCATGAATGTGTGATTATTTACAGCCATGAGTATGTGGTTATTTACACTCATGAGTGCATGGTTATTTACAGTCAGGAGTGTGTGGTCATTTACACTCATGAGTGCGTGGTTATTTACAGCCATGAGTGTGTGGTTATTTACACTCATGAGTGCGTGGTTATTTACAGCCATGAGTGTGTGGTTATTTACACTCATGAGTGCATGGTTATTTACAGCCATTAGTGTGTGGTTATTTACAGCCATGAGTGTGTGTTTATTTACACTCATGAATGTGTGGTTATTTACAGTCAGGAGTGTGTGGTTCAGAGCTGCTGCTTGCTTTTGCTCTCTGGCATCTGGAGTGTCACACCATTTAAAACCAGACCAGGAAAAGACTAAATAATTTTTTTGGAATGTGATATGTACTATAGGAAGAGGACTAGCATTCAGTAGTCCTGCGATTGAGTCTCAGCCTTTCAGTGGGCCTCTATCTGTCTTTGGTGAGCTTTATTCATGCCTTGTAGTAGGTTCCTGCTCCCTTAGGTGTGACAGGATTGTTTCACAGCCTGGAGTTAGCTATCTTCCTCGCCCAGGGTTTGTTGTCTATGTCTCAGTAATCCTTTAAAAATCATCTGGAACTCCTCGTGTCTCAGTGAAAGGAATCACTGGAATTGTTGTGTCGATGTTTTTGTATTTAATTTCAATATTTCTGTATAACATTTGCATACTAGTATAGAAAAATATAGTAAATTATTATACATAATTTGAAATGATAATCTACTCTTTCTCTCTTTTATAGAAATTATTTCTTAGGTTTGAACTCGCTCCTAAAATCTGCATCAGTTACTTTAAGTTTTGTATTTTTTTATCTCATAAAGAAGAAATATGAAGTAAAAGATGGCAATGCATTTGAAAATGGAGAAAAAGATAAGAATGAAGTGAACTTAGAATCTTCAAATAACAATGAATGCTTTGTACCTTCTGCAACAGTGAAAGAAACACGTTTTTAAGGGAAAAAAATACTTCTTTTGATGTTTCAAAAACCAATATATTGATATGATAATGTGCTAGATTTTAGTTCCTGGTCATTTGACTGAGAATTACCACAATGTACTCTAATAGAAAAACAAATAAGGTTATTATGAGAGAAACAGTAAAGGAAAAGGAATGGGAAATAATGTATTTCTATGCACTTTTGGTTAATATTGGAATATATGATACATGTAAAATTAAAATGACAGATCTAGCTAATGTGTAACAGAGGAAAAAATATTTACTCATTTAATTGTAACTCAGTAAGCTCGGTGACTAAAAATTAGGTAGAGATGAAAAAATAGGTGAGAAATTTGTAGCATAAATAAGAAAGAAAACCCTGCTGTCTTAGCAAAGCCAATGTGGATAGTCCTATTCTAGCCTGAAATCTAACATGATGGTAGATTCATGCAATCTTGACATGTATTATTTATGTAATTCATACATTTCACACACCTCATTAATTGAAAATTTGAAGTTGTATTTGACTAATGAACAAGGGACATCTATTTGTAATAAAACACTGCTGAAGAAATTGAGATATTAAAAAATTTGCAAGCTGTGGTTATCAGAGAACATATTAAAGAATGTAAGTATCTATCAGAGGCATGGATATCAATTAAGGCAAACTAACTTTGACATCAGAAAGCAAATATTATTTAATAGCTACATTTTCACTTTATCCATTTATTCTCTGGGAGATATCTATACCAGATAAAATATCAGCTATCATCATTCTATGTTTTGTCTGTTTGTTTGTTTCTTCATCCACTTTGGTGAAAAGAAAACATGTCTTTCACATTTCTATCAGAACAAGAAGAGTCAATGAGAACAAATATTTTAATATTACACTTTCTTGTGCTGCTGAGTATCTTACAATGAGTTCTAGAGGTTCATTCCATTGTTTGAAAAGTTTTTATGTCTAGTTTGCTGTAGCATCACCTATAAAACCAAGGAAAAAGCAATTATAGTTCCATTCCAGCCATTTTTATTGAAAACATGTACAGTGCCATCTGGACACAGCAAATGAAAAACTTTGTTTATAATATATGAGCCCTTATCTGAAGACAAAGTACAGGTCAGGTAAAGATATATGCGAGTAGAACAATATCATGTATGCTCGCTTGAAGCTAGGAATTGTCCTGCAAGTCATACCTAGTAACCTACTTTCAGAGTATACACCTGAGAAAAGATGTATCAGTCAAGCGGGAATCTGAGGCAAAACTGTTACATAGTAGGTTAATTTGCATCACATAAATACCTTATGCCAGATAGGCAGGTATGTGATATTATGTATCATTAAAAACAAATAGAAGGAAAAGAAAAATAAATAAATAGAAAAACTAAAGCTGTTTTAAAAAATACTACCAAGAAAAAAGACAACCTCTTAAATATTTATTTAATAATTATTGAATGCCAGCTATGTGTCAGACGGAAGGGGAAGAGAAAAAATAAAAGCAAATCTGACACTCCTTTGTTAGCATATTTTTAAGGGGGAAGGCAGACATTAAAATTAAATATGAAATATCATAAAAGAATAAACTTACAAATATGGTATAGTTACTGAAAGAAAGAGGAACATTATCCCTTTCTGCTTTTTTGAGCTACTGTAGAACCCCAGAATCCATAAAAATGCTAATCATTAATCCATTGACATTTATGAAATAGAAAAACAAATCTTAGAGAAAAATAGCATGTAAATTCACTAGAAATGAATATGGTAGGGATTTTGTAAGGAATTAAAATAAGGAAAGCACATAATGAAAATGTACAGGGAGCAAGGTTAAAATAAGACAATGATTGAAAATATCAAATCATTGGTGGCATTAAATTTAAATTCTCAAACTTCAAAAGCTGAAAGAAAAAGATAGTGAATTTGTGAAAGATTTATTTACAGGGAAACCTAAAGCACCAACCTAAGAAATATGAAATTGTTGAGAAAAATTTGGAATTGGAAAAAAACTCTTAGTCAAACACACAAAGGAAGTATGGTTTCCTTCTGTGGAAAAAGGTGAACATACTGACCAACCTGTTTGCACCCCATCTCCCTACCTCATCTGTTTTTGAGCAATGAACATTTTACCACGCTCCTTCTTTTTCCTGAAGTGTTCTTTGTTTTCTCCATTTAAATATTTTTCAGTGTTCACATCACTCTCCTTTAAATCTTTTCAATGCCATCACTTATCATATCTGTAGCAACATAGCACATATCAGATGGTAATATGGTTGAGTTATAATCTTACATTCATTTATGATTATTGAATAAGTAAATGCTTTTTCACTTTTCATAAGTTCCAGAAAAATATAAACTGAATTTGTTTTTAACACATTGAAGATACATAGATAGATAGGTTGGTAGATAGGTGATAGATAGGTAAATATACAGATAACAGATAAATTGATAGATACTACTGAGTAGGAGAGAGAGAGAGAGAGAGAGAGAGAGAGAGAGAGAGAAAGAGAGAGAGAGAGAGAGAAATTTACTAAGGGGATTCATTCAAGGACTTACAAAGCCTGAGAGGTCTCAAGCCATCTGCAGAGCTGGAGACTCATGGAGGTCAGGTCAGTGCCGTGGCTGGTCCTGTGCTCCAGGCTGCAGACCCAGAGAGCAGATGGTGCACTCCTCATTTGAAACATAACGTCTGAGAAGGTCGGAAGTCCTCTGGTATTAGTCCCAGAGTCATGTTTGAGGGCGGGAAAAGTGGGGTATCCCAGCTCCAGGAGACAAGAGATGGAGCAAGTTTGCCTTGCCTCTGCTTTTTCTGTTCTATCCAGCACCCTAGACAATTAGATAGTAACCTACCCGTGTTAAGAGGATCTTCCCACTCAGTCTATCACCACACATTTCAATGTCACCTGGAAACACTCACATCCAGAAATGAGGCATTTCTACTACTTCTCTAGAAATCTCTTAATCTAGTCTGATTGATAAAAAAAATCAGCTACCACATCCATTTAATTCCTAGCATCTAGCTTGGTACCCATCACAATAGGTGCTTTATTTATTATTTTTGAAACGATGAATGAGTGAGGACATAGATATGCAAATTTCGAAAGAGCAGCATATAAAATATGAATTTTACATACAAACAGAACAACATGCAAAAACTAAAATAGCTAAAATAAAGTCATGGGGTGGGGGTGTTTATTTCAGGTATCTGAAAAATATCTTTATTGTAAAAAATTTAAATTGTAGAAAAAGAAAAATGCCTTTGGACTTGCATCTATGTACTGTGTACAGGGTTGAAAAATATTTAGGAAACAGAATCTTTTCTTGCTTGGCGATCTCACAAACGAAGTGGAGAGCTAGACATAACATGATAAACCCAGTATCAGGAATAGTAAAGGGGGAATAAAACTATTGATATTCACTCAGAGGGACCCTGGTCATCTACATCAAATCCAATATGTGTACTTCTGGAGCCTTCACCGAAATAAAATGATTGATAATGATTAATATTTGGCAGTGGCTAGTGTCATTTTCCTCTTATATGCGTCCTACCATTCCTGAATAGACTCACTTCCTACCGGGTAACCAAAACCCAAACAAATGGTAGGACATTAACACAAGTGTGATATAATTGCAGCAAATCACAGAGCACTCCTCACCACTTCTTTGCATTCATACCTCCTTCTACTACCTGGGCTTCATTGTAATGTTCATTCTCGCAACATGTTCCATCACAGATTCCCTGTGAATTATGATTTAGGCTTGAGTGAAATCAGAAGAGAAAATATTATCAATGACTTCAGAGTATGCAATTTCAATACTTCTGTAGTTGCCGGTTGTTCATCTGCTACTGGGTTCAAATCCAGGGATTTCAGTATACCAAGCATATGTTCTAATACTGTTCTAAATCTCCAGCCCTAATCATTTATAAGAAGCAGGTTTTTGATAGGGTAGAAATGAAGAAATTGAGGTTATTCACAGAGCAAGAAAAGCAATTCAAAAATTTGTCTGAAGCAGATCTTACCAATAAAGACTAAATGTTTAAGCTCTCAAAAGGAGGTTCCTTGGAGACAAATACATATAAAAATTGATGTTTCAAAAAATCTCACCTTTACTATAACTGATGTTGGGTTCTAGTGATTACTTTTTCTATTTTGATTGTTACTTTTTGTGTCTCAGAAGTTTTTATTGAAACTCATAAGTAGGGCATCAGAGAGTAGATATAGAAGTACATTTTTATATATGTAGATGTGCATGTATTTTGTTGTAGTGTAGTGTATGGGTTTGTTTCAGGTGTAGGGATGAGTTTGAAGTCTGTTTTTGGGTGCATCAAAGGCTTTAAATTCCTCTAAGGAAGGCTGCTATTTATTGCATGCTTCTCTGTAAATTTGATTCTCACCTTTGTCCTGTTACCCAGGAACAATCAGTCTCTCATAATCCTTCCAGCTTTACTCCAATCTTACTTTTACAAGGTGCTTATCAGCTGGATGTAAGGGAGGAATTAGAAGGAAGAATGGGTTTTCTATTGTCCTGATTAAGGTCACCTAAGAGGTGAGCTCTGTTGAACTGGTCCTGGGAGGTCTTATTTGCCTTCCTGTTCTCCAGAGTGTCCATTAGTACCTTTAAGCTGTAGTTCTTTCTCCCTTCCCCACGGAAATGAAGATTGTACTTAGGGAAGAAAGGAGGGATTGATCTTAAACAGTATTAGCCATGTTCCTAACCAACCAGCACCAGTGGGGCTCACAAGATTTATTCTAACTTTCCCCTCAGTAGCACCTGGTAGTGCTTCAGGAAGAATCAAATCCAAGAGGTGTCAACTGTTTATATCTGAAGTGTCAGGGACTTCCCGTTTTCATTCCAACCTGTGCATCATGTTTCCTTTTACTTAATTATTTATAATTTAGATTCATCACATTAAGAGAAAATGTACAATATTCAACTTTGATTCTGGCTTATTTCACTTAATCTGATGATCTTGAGTTCCATCCATTTTCCTGCCCATGACAAGATTATGTCTTTATGGCTAGAAGAGTATTTCACTGTGTGTATATACCACTGATTCTTCATTTACTTCTTCTGATGATGGGCACATAGGTTGATTCCAGAGATTAGCAATGGTGAATTGTTCTATTAGAGACATGGGCATACATGTAGACTTGTAATAATGACATCTTTAATTATTTTAGAAATACACCCAGGAAAGATATCTCTTGTTTCATGGTATTTCTGTTTTTCATTTTGTGAGGAGTCTCCATTCCGATTTCCGCAGTGGTTACTAGTTTATTTTCACATCAATAATACAGAAAATTCCATCTCCTGTACCATTTTCAGCATTCAGAGTTCTTGTGTTCTTGATAAGAGTTATTCTGACTGGGGTGAAATTGACTCTCAGAGAAGTTTTGATTTGTGTTCTCCAATGGCTAAAGATGTTGAATTTTTTGCATATGCTTTTTGATCACTTATGCCCCGTCTTTTCTCAAACTTGTATTCTGGTTATTTGTTCATTTTTGGAATGGGTCATTTGTTCTCGGGGTTTTATATTTTTTAGTTACTTTTATATTCTAGATATTATTCCTTTAACAGAAAAATAGCTTGCAAAAAATTGTTCAGATTCTCAGGTTGTCTCTTCACTCAATTGATTTTTTTCCTTTGCTGTGCAGAAAGTGTCTATATAATATAGTCCTATTTATTGATTCTTGATGTCACTTCCTGTGCTATTGGAGTTCTGCTCAGGAACTTTTTGCCTGTGTCTATGGTTTCAAGAATTTCCTCTACATTATCTTCCTGAGGTTTCAAAGTTTCTGTTTTTATCTAGATTTTTTATTCATTTTGGTTAGATTTTAGCACAAGGTGAGAGATAGGGATGTATTTTAGTTCTGCAAGCAGACATACAGTTTCCATCTTAAACAGAGGCGATATTTTCTCTGTATATGGTTTTGGCCTCTTTGTAGGTGTGTAGGGTTGTTTCTATTTTGTCCATTCTATTCCATTTTCTTACATGTCCGCTTTTGTGGGAGCACCCCATATTGTTTTCATTACTATAGCTTTATAATATAATTTGAAATCCAGTATTGTGTTCCCTCTAGCCTTGCTTTTTTTTTCCACCAAGATTACTTTGTCTATTCTTGGTCTTTCGTATTTCAGTATAAATTTGAGAATAATTTTTTATGGTTCTGTGAAGAATGGTTTTGGTACTTTAATAGGAATTGCATTAAATCTATATATTACTTTTGAAATATAGTCGTTTTCATGCTATTAGTTCATGTGATAAACAACAAGATATATTTTTCCATTTTTCTAATGTCCTATCTTTGTCTTCAGAGTTCCTATAATTTTCATTACAGAGGACTCTTTGGTTAGTTGATTGATGAATGAGAGATTTTCATAATTTTTCCAATTTCTTCCATTTCCATTTCTTATTGGTATGTTAGATTCTCTACTCAGTAGTCAATTTTGATAACTGGATTTTCCATAGCTACGTACCAGCTCCATACCTGAATCTACTTGCCTATAGGATGTCTGGTGAGTGAGCTGTTATATTTGTTTTTACAGATCCTAGAACTTTTTATTTAAAAAATAGAGTCAAGCCCTAATTGGGCCCTTTGTATAATCAGTATCGTGTATGACTCATCCTTATAAATAACAGGGCTTTATAGCATTAGGAAAAATTTTAAAGGAAGTGTATTATTCAAAGACATAAAATAGTATGCTCACATTGTTATTTATTGGAACCATAATTTTTGAGTAATAAATTTAAAAATTAGATTTATGAGTCCTAAATTTTAAAATCACTCCCAAATCCTGTCTATCCCTATTTTTTCAAGGGTAGGGAGAATTTATTGAGAGAAAGAAAACTCATCTCTGAGAGGGACAGAAGGGGGCCTGGAAAGTCGATTGTCCATCCCCATGTAATTTAAAAAATTGAAAAACATTGTAAATATATAGCTGATAAAAACAAACCTTTTGTCTCTGTTCATGCCAGGAGATGAAAAACTATGAAATTAATTTAAGTTTAAAGGCCTACTATTAACTACTGCTTGATAGTAGTTATTCTGATCATAGACATGCTTGAACAGTAAAATATAATTAAAATGTACTTAGTGCTAGGTGTATTATCTCATATAATACATAGTATGATTGAATAATATGTTGAATGTTTAAATGTCAAACATTTATTTTAATAAAATACACATTGCCATTAAATTTCCTCAAAATATTCCCTCTCACATCAAACATAGTCATCCCATGGATAAGGCATCATCATAGTATTTTTACAAGTTCACATATCTTGTTTGAATTTTTTTCTTCATAGAGGCTTTCCTGTCAAAATTTTTAGGCCTAAAATACCACACAATTTAGTGCTGCCCTTGTTGGAGCTACCTCATGTGGCCCGCTTTCCCCTGTCTACTAGTTTCCCAGTCTTCCTGTTATCTTACCTCCCTGTACTTCTTACAGGTTGCAAAATGGCTGCCGCTCCACAAGTCCTAATAGGCACACAGAGTTCAGGAAGTAAGAAGAGATGTAAATGCTTTCTCAGAAAGCTTTGTCTTTTTATTCCAGAAATAAATTCCTTTTAAATTGGCAAGCATCTGCTAATATCTCATAAGTTTAAACTATACTCACTGCAGCCACAGTCAGAAGCTTAGGGGGACTTGTGTGTGTGTGTGTATATGTGTGTGTGTGTGTGTGTGTGTGTGTGTGTGTGTGTGTGCACTGAGGTGCATCCCTAGCCATTTTTAAATTTTTTTTAATTTTGAGACAGTCTTGCTAAGTTGCTAAGTTGTGATCATCCTTCCTCAGGCTCAGAGTGGTAGGATTGCAGGTTTGCATTAATACATCTAGCTAAAGGAGACATTATTTTATTTGTCCCTATACTCCCTTAATAAAGAATTCAGTAACTGAGTGGCATAGTAATATATCCACAGTATTCTAAATTACCTAGTGCTTCTGTTTTTCTCTGTTTTCTATGTATATTTATTCCCCTAGTAAAATGGTACCCACATCTATTCTGTGAGCTACAACATAGTTACCAACTCCCTCACACATATACCACCAATGCACACAAATTAGAAAGCAAACTTTCCATGAAAACCCACTGGACATGCTAAAAAACTTACAGTTTGTGTTTCCATTTCTTCTTTTAATACAATAGCCTTTTAATTCCTCTTACTTGTATTAATGTTTTGCTGATATGTGATTCTTTCTCTGTTCTTCGCAGTGCTGAGGTTCAGACACTAAGCCTTTATGAAATATTATTTTAATCATGTTATGTTTCCAAAGAGTGAAAAAAAATCAAAGAACATAAAAGAAACTAAACTGAATTGTCAATTCTTTGTTTCTTTAATCCTACTCTTGACTAATCCAATGAGAGAGAGACAAACATTATTGAGCAGTTCTGTTCTTGGTTCCTCCACTAATAATCTCCATAAAGCAAACTTATGTGTACCATTACATTTTAATTTACCAAGTTTAAGACACAGTTTAATGCCATGTTATAAAATATGAGAAATGGTGCTTCTTTTAGCTCTTCTTTCACATTTTGTGGCAACTTTTATGCTCTTTAAATTCAATTTTTCCATTCTGGTGTCAGTTACATTTAGAATTTTAAATAAAAGAATAAGCACTATGTGTAATTCCATTAACTGTAGACTCTCTGAAATATTAAATAAAGTATTTAGTCACACTGCACCCCTCGCTGTGTGTTCTCTTGCTCCTCTCATCCATGTCTGTGGCTAAGCTGTCTTGTCTAAGCCCCCAGGAATGTGCCAGTCCTCAGAATAAGAACTAGCCACCTAGGCCTCATGGAAGCCAGCGACAGAGATCACAGGAGATCCTCAAGCATCCCAACACCCACTTTCCCTGGACAGGTTCCCCCACTACGATGAGTCAAGGAGAACCCCGTGTTCTCAAAGCGAAATGCTATCTCTCCTATGACGGCTTAAGAGGGAGCCCAAGATAATGAGACGCAAACTACCTCCCTCTGAGCCTGCAATGCTCCTATGAGGGAGTTGGAGAGGGTGAACCATGACCAGAGTAGAATTCAGCTTCCTGTGATCATTCCAGACCTCTCCATCGGCCTCAGGAAGAGACCTTAGTTTTCATGTAAGTTTCTATTCTCCACTTTGTCTCAAAACAAGGGATCACAAAGGACCCAAGGCAATGCCTCTCCTAATTTTGACATTCGCAGTCTCACCTACACTGCCTGCTTTGAGTGTCTCAAAACAAATGCTGTGTCCTTTGTTCCTAGTCATGTCAGGTACCTAGAATTCCAAGTTCTCATTCCCCCTCTCTATTTTCCTTTCCATTCTATAGTCAGTTTATTGCATGTCAAGGTACCAAGTCATGTGACTTTTATACATTCAAATAAATATTATTAAGTATAACATTACCTTTTCAAAATTGAATATTTTCCCAACATAGAGACAGATGTGCTTTTGCAATACCTTTACTTTGTTCTATCTGTTTAACTTCACGCATTGCTCATGATAGACACTTAATAAATCCATGCGTTGGATTTTCATTTTTTACTTTTTATTATTCCATGTTTGCAGGACATGGTGCTTACGTTCTTTGTGTGGAGTCTGTACACGTGCATACACACCTTAATTCTCTTTTCATCTCTTTCCACTCCCCTCTTCCTTCCTCCCGCTCATGATCCCCTTACCATTTGAGAAAGGTGTCTCCCCACTTCTGCCTGTCTGTTCTTTTGCTGTTTATTTGTATTTTGTGTTTCTCAGATAACGGAAACCACGTGTTATGATTTGTGTCTAGATGTCCCCGAAAAGCCTCATGCAGGCATGGTGAGGCCTTTGAAGTTTGTCATTGATCCATGGTCCAGTACTGGGATTATGGGTGTGACTGCTGCCCCACCCTACAGCGGGCATCCTGCATATGATATAAGGGAGGGAGAGAAGCTTGCTTCCTGCTGCTTCTCCTCCCTTTTCGCTCTTGCTGCTTCTTCTGCCGCCATGAACTGTTGCCCTCTGCCATGTGCCACTCTGCCTTGGAGTCAGCCAAGTGTGTACTGAGACCTTCACAGACTGTGAGCTAAATAAAGCTTACCTTTCTTAATGCTTGGCATCAGATATTTTATCTCAGTAATGAGAGAAAAGTAACCAAGACACCATGTTCTATTTAAAGCTCATGTGTCTGATTTATTTCACTTAATATTAAGATCTCAAGCTGCATCCAATATCCTATACATGTGTCAAGTTTATCTGTCTTTATGGCAAAGCAGTAATTCATTGTGTGTAAAAATCATAATTTCTTTATCTATTCATATATTAATGGACATAAAGGCTGCTACCAAGGTTTAATTTATGAGATGTGCTTTTACAAATATGGACATGCATATATCATTGTAATATGATGTCTTTAACGCGAGATAATATCTAGAAGGGAAATAGTGGGGTCAAATGCAATATCTAGTTTAGTGTTTTGAGGGATCTACATATTGATTTCCATAGTGGTTGTATTATTTTACATTTCCACCGACAATGTAGGAGGAGGGTTCCTTACGCCCCTGCCCAGCCTCTTCAGCATTAATTATTATATGATTTCTTGATCATAGTGATTCTTTCTTGGATAAGGTGGGATCTCAATACTGTTTTAATTTGTACTCCCCTATAGGCATGTGCTGGCGAATATTTCTTTGTATTTTTTGGCCATTTATAGTTCTTCTTCTGAAAAGAGTTTGTTCATTTCCAATGCCCATTTTTTGACTGGATCTTGCATTTTGGAAGTTCTAAGTTTGTATATATTCTAGACCTAGTCCTCTGTCAGAGGAATAGCTGGCAAATTTTTCCCTTTCTGGATTGTTTTCTCATTCTTTTTTTCTATGCAGAAGAAAGTTTTTGATTAGCTATTATCTCATTTGTTCTTGGTACCACATTTATTGTATAACTGGGGTTCTGTTCAGAGAGTCTTTGCCCCTGTCTCTAACTTCTGGAGTTTTGTCTATTTTATCTTCCAGCAGATTATCTGTTTTAACATTTAGATCTTTGATTTACTTTGATGTTAGTTTAGTAGGTGGTGAGAGATAATGGCTCTTCATTCAATCTTCTTCATGTGGATAGCCAGTTTTCCCACACCATTAAAGGGGGTGTCTTTCCTCTAGTGTATGTTTTGGTCCCTTTGTCTAAGATCAAATACTATAATGTCCCTAGGATTGTTCCTGCATCCTCTGTTCTGTTCCATTGGTCCTCATGTCCAATTCTATGCTGTTTTTATCACTATAGCATTGCCTTATAACTTCAAATCCAGGGTTGTGATACCTTTTCCTTTGCCCTATTTAGCCAGGATTGCTTTTGCTGTTCCAGGTCTCTTGTCACTCCATATAAATTTTTAGGATTGTTTCTTCCAGTTTTGTGAAGAATACTGTTATTATTTTGATTGATGTCTTATTAAATCTACAGAGTACTTTTGGAAGTATGGCCATTTTGGCTACACTAGTTTGTGAAGTGTTGACTATGCTAGTTTGTACCTGGATGAGCCCAAAGCCTTATGTGCTAATAGGGGTTTTTCGCAGGTGGCGGCATCTGGAATGTGTGATGCTGGGATTAAGGGTGTGTGATTAGTAAATCAGTCCACTGATTGATTTGGCATAGTTCTGGCTAGGATTAAGAGTGTGGGTGCTATACCCACTGCAGGACAGGTAGACTGCATACAATACAAGGGACAGGAAGAATCTTGTGTGACCCCCCACCCCCATTGCTTTTGTTACCTTGGGGGAACCATGAACTGTTCTCTGTGATACCCATCTGCTGAACCACTCTCTCTTGGAGCCAGCCAATTATGGGCTGAAAGCTTCACAAATTTGAGCTGAATAAATCTTTACCCATTTGATTTGGGGTATTGGGTATTTTGTCTTAGCAACTTGAGAAAAATGACTAACACACACACCTATATGCCAATAGATTGGAAAATTAAGAAGAAATGGATAGATTCCAAGATAGACACATATGAATGACCCAAACAACCAATAATGCATAAAGTCTCTCAATAATCCAATAACAGGCAATAAAACTGAAGCAGTAATAAAATACCTACCAACTAAGAAAAGACCATATCTGGACAGGTTTACTGCTGAATTCTACAAGGACTTCAGGAAACAGCTATAACCAATACTCTTCAAAATCTTTAATAAAATTGAAAGAGAAGGAGTTCTCCCAAAGTCATTCCTGGCAGGTAGCATTACCTTGAGTGCAAAACCAGACAAAAATCCAACCAGAAAAAGAAAATTCTACATTGGCCCGTATCTTTAATGAACATTAATGCTGAAATCTCAGTAAGATAGTGGGCGAACAGAATGCAATAAATCATCAAAAGACCACATCTTATGACCAAATGGACTTCCTCTTAGGTATTCAAGGGTGTTTCACTGTATGCAAGTCATAAATGCAATGCATTATATAAGCAGAAGGAAGGACAAAAATCACACAATGATCTCAGTAGATGCAGAAAAATCCTTTGACAATATGTAATGTCCACTAATGATAAAAAAAAATGAAGAAAATAGGTATAGGAGGATTTTAACTCAATCTGATAAAATCCATTTATGACTGACCTACTGCCAACCTCATATTGACCCAGAAAAACTTGAAAACTTTCTCTCTAAAATCAAGATCAAGATGAGGATGTCCACTATCACACTCCTGTTTACCTTAGTGCTAAAATATTAGAGCAATTAGCTATGAAAAGGAAATAGAAAGTATATTTATAGCAATGGAAGGACTCAGATTATCATTCTTTGCAGTTGACATAATCCTCTGCATTGAAGACATAAATATTCCACCAAAAGACTCCTAGAATTAATGCCCTGTTTCAGCAGTGGAGAAGGACACAAAAACAACATAAAAATCATCAGCATTCTCATATACCAGCAATGAGCTCACTGGGAAAAATAATACCACTCATAACAGCACAAATAAAAACTAAGTATTTACAAAATAATCTAATCAAGGAAGGAAAAGGGCTCGGCAATCAGAACTACACTACTCTGAAAGAGGAGATCAAAGAGGGCATCAGAAAATTAAAAGATATCTCCGTTCCTGAGAAGCAGAACCAGTGTAGTCGAAATGGCCATCCCTCTCTCCTCTGCTAATACTTACACATCTAACTTCCATTTCCTTCTTGTTTAGTTTTTGTTCAGTTTCTTTATCATTGCACATTAAGCCACATCTGCTTCCCCTGAAACTTTCTCATGCAGAGGCTGCGCATTTGTTCTCATGAATCTCTGAGTGTAGGGGAAGACCTTGCTTCTCATTTCAGCTTCCAGACTCTCCTCCCTGCCCTATCGCCTCCCCTGAAAGAAGCCACATATTCCATGTTGTGGGAGTGTGACAGTATACTTCATTGCTGCAGTCATACCAATGACAGCTCTTTCCCCGTGAACTCACATCCCCTTTCGTGTTTCAACGCTATCCCTCCCTGCCTTGAATTTTGTTATTTTTAATATACTCAGCCAAGAAGTTTCACATTTAATAAGCCTGAAATTTAAGTATATATTTAAGTCCCCAAATCTATTCCAATCTGTCTTTCTGATCTCAGTTGCTTTTATTTTTTTTTTAGCAGAACATACTTAATCATTTGGGAAATCTTATTGGCCTGAAAAAACTTTGTGGGAAACACATGTTTTAAGTAATTTGCTATCTGCTATAGTTTTGATGTTAAATGGCCTTCAAATGCCCATATACTAAATGATTGATCCAGAGCTTGTTTTTTAAAGAGGTGAGACCCAGTAGGAGGCAATAGTGTCCTTGGGTTGTGTCATTTGAGGGGAGTGTTGTGAAACTGGCCTGTTCTTATCTCTCCCGCTCTCTGTTTCTCTCTATCTCTGTCTCTGTCTCTCTCTCTTTCTAGGCCTGATTCACAGCTGTCATGAAATGCAGAATCTTCTTTCCCTGTGCTCCTGCCTTGACATACAGCCTCGCTGCAAACCACAAACCCCAAGGATAGTTATGGACTTAAGCCTCCAAAAATTGTAAGTCAAAGTAAATTTTTCCACTTTTTATGAACATTTCTCTCAGGTGTTTGTTACATAATTGAAAGCTATGTAGCACACTGTCCAGCTACCCGTTCACACTCCCTGAACTCGCAACTTGAACCCTCCCTCCCTTCCACACTCCAAGCGCCCTCTAACTGCTCACCTTCCCAGAGGAAGCAGCACTGTCCCTGTGGATACTCTCCCCGGGTAGTGCACATACAATCCACAGCTTATTAACTGCCACCCCTCTTACCCTTCCTTCCTTCATTCTCTTCACTATTAGGAATATGGATATATTGACTTTCATTTCAGAGGGAAGAATAAGAGCAGAGAAACAGAAACATCTCTCACATTCTTTGGTCTTGAACCACAGCCCTTCTATATGACCTGTCAGTCTTCCTGCAGCTCTAAAATCTTTTCTTTCTTTACATCCATGAGATACAAAATGATACAAGTAAATTTAGTTTTTGACACTTATATTGAACTTTATTAGCCTCAGTTTCAAATTTTATTTGAAAATTTTTATTCTCTAGGATGATTTTTGGAAGTTAGTGTTTGTGTTTTAAGACACAATGGATGGCATGCACACTGTTCTAAAGAGCTGCCTGATCATGGAGAGTGGTCCTTTGGTGACAGCTAACACTACTGATGGCCTTCAAAGATATTATCAATATTGTTATTTAATCCTTTGATTCAGATATTTGTCCTTAAGAAAAAAATAAGAGGACTGGGGATACGGCTCAGAGGAACGGTGTCTGTCTGGCTAGTGCAAGGTCATGAGTTTAGTTCCCAGTACCAACCAAAAAACTAAAAACTAAAAAATCAATTTACTAATAAAAAAAATCCAACCATCTTTGATACAATATTTTAATAACCTGGTTACATTTGTCATACTCTGAATAAAATGAGGGAATATATTAAATAAGTAATAAAGGAGAGAATTTGAAACAAAAGATAAAATATTAATGAATAATCTATTTTCAGAGTCATGCCTAGAATAAATAAGAATGCAAGAACAACTCCCAAGTAGACTAAGGAAATGTAGGCCTTGCTCACATGGAAGTGACAAGTTTGAATTGAATATGCCCGTGCTCATAAGCAGAATGACATTTCCGTTTATATAATTCTGGTGTCAAAATGCAAATTCAATGAGATTAAGTGGATTTTTCAGGATTTACTTAGCACTACTTGGAGAAATTGACGTGGGAAACATATCATTTCTTTTATGAATGAAAAGAGAAATTGCTACTTTAAAATAAAAACAAAGCTAACTCTAATGTCCTATTTAAGAATTGGTCACGGCTCTCCTAGGAAAATCAAGTGACATTGTGACATTTCAGATATATTATCAGTGAATATTTTTACCTTAATAAAATATTTTTGAGGTTCTTAAAGGCAATAAAATCTGCAGTGCTTCTAATAATTTTAAAGTAATTAAATTGTACAGTGTTTTCTCCAGCTCTGAGAAAACTGATAGAAAGGGTATTATAGTTTCGTTTTCAGTTCTTCATCCTTCAAGACCTTGGCATTTTGGTGTCCCTCTTTGCACTCCTTTTCCTTTTCTGTAACCTTTGTTTCTGCACGCTCAGGTCCTGCAGAGTCATTTTCTCCAGGTAGATGACGTTTCCTCAAAAGAATTAGGGTCAAGAAGGCCGGAAAAAAGCTTAATCCTCTCAGTCCCGCAGGCAATCCAAGGTAGATGTTCCTATGTAAGACAGTACCAAACATATTAAGTCTTACACAGACAGTGTGCTCAGTACAAACTAGTTTTGTTTGTCTTTATACACACTTTATCACCTTAAGGGCAACGGGACCTATTACTTTGCCTGGCAAACTTTTATAAGTAAATTTGCTGAATTCAATTCAGTATTTGTTAAATTGTGTTTTTAACTTTCTACCAGGAAGTCCAACTTTATTTTCTTTACTTGTAATCATTTGTTATTATTTTTGCATTGAGTAGAACTTCCAATTTTAACATAATGCCAACGATGACAGCCATGTTTTTAAACATTATTTAATAAAAACTGTCCAAAGAATTATCACTAATTATAGTATATATTTGGGGGGTATTTTTAAAGGAAAATTTTATGTTCTGAGTTTGCTGTGTTTTAATCATGAAGGTACAAAATATCAAAGCAGTATTCTACACCGAGAGAAGACAAGATTTTTCCAACTTTGTATTTGTAAACTGTTATACCAATAGATTTTTCTGATGTGGAACCAATCTTCCATCATAAAATAAACCTCATTAGCCATTGTTATGCATTAATAGATTCAATTTGTTAATTTTCACAGAGAATTTTTGCATGTATATTTATGAGATTAGCTTGTAATTTTGTTTTTTGTATTGAACTTATCCAGAATTAAGATTGTACTGGCTTTATAAAAGGAACTGGGAAATCTTCTTTTATTTACTTTCCTTAGAATAATTCATGTAATGCTGAAATCATCACTTTGTTGCACATTTGATAAAATTTGCCTTAAACGTTCTGGACTTGTACCATTGGGAGGTAGGTATTTTTATAGATTATTTTATTTTAAAGAGACTTAAAAACCAGAAAACAATAAGAATGATACAGAATTTCAAAGCAAGGTGGTAGGAAATTAACAATGGCTACTACATTGCAAATTGTTGTCTTCAAAGTAGTTGCTCAGATAACCAAATATAGGGATGCAAGACTGATCAACCAATATAAACACTAACTGCTCCTTTCAATGAACTAATAGTACAATTATCTTCGCTATCCTGTATACATCTTGTAAATGAAAATTAAGGCTGGGAGGGTAGCTCAGAGTGCTTTTCTAGCACGTGAAAGGTCCTGAGTTCAATCCCCAACAATATAAAAGCAAAAAGTTAGGCATAAATAAAGAATTCAAATTATAGGAATGAGAAAATAAAATGAAAATCTCATTCTCCAGAGGTAGATTCTATTCACAAGTTAGGAAAACTCTCACTAGACATATTATGTAAATAGAGAAATACACATTTAATTTATTGTTTCTTGTGATACTAAGGATTGAACCCACAACCTTGCAAGGCTATGCAAGTTTTCCACCACTGAGCCACATTCCCAGCCCTTTTAAAGTCCTGAAACAAGTGCTTCCTTCCTAAGTTACCCAAACTGGACTTCAGTTCGTGAATTTTTTGCCCCAGCCTCCTTAGTACCTGGGATTGTATATTTCTTGCCTTCCTTCTTTTCTCCTATCCATCCCAGTTCTTCTTTCCTTTTGAGCATTTTATTTCCATTTCACAATAAGATTTATATTTCCAAAGAGCTACAAAAATATTTGTGTTTTCTGTATATTTATTGTGAAATTCACTCATTTATCCTGGCCTAGGAAATTCTCTAATACATTTCCAAATGTCTATTTCTGAAACCTCTAAGTACCTGGTGTCCCTGTAGTGTTCTTCATCGTGTTCACTTGTGCTCGCTCTCCTTTCTTGCTCTTCCAGATTAATTACTATGACTGTCTCATCTTTCCCAGAACCTAGATTTCTATTTTTTGACTGTTGATAGGATGAGTAGCTTATGTATTAACTCCTGCTTGTTGTCATCTTCCTGTGTCTGCAGTTTTCAAGAGTACAGAGAGAAGCACACCAGCGACCGGATCTAGACCTCACTATGGCCCATTATGTCCTCATTTTAAGTAATTCCATTTGTTAAGACTATGTTTCCAAATAAGTTAATATTCTGAAGCTCTAGGTGGACATGAAGTTTTGAAGCACATTTCCTAAGTCAGTACAGTTTTTTACCTCATCATTTTGATTACAGTGTGAAATCTAGACCTTGCCCTGACTCACTGGAAGTAGTTTATTATCTCTTTGGAAGCTGATATCCCAGAATTCCTTGTCCATTTCTAGACTTCTGGGTCTCTTCAATGAGCTTTGAATTCGGTTCTGTTTACTCTTTCATGCTCCTGTTTAATTTTAGTTTGTGAACAGACATCCAGAATGGTAGTTACATTGTCTTTGAACCTAGCTGTGTCCCTTTGGGATTTTAAAAGCATTGTATCTATTATTCCTAGTTGGAATAGGAAGCACATTAATATGAAATTAAAGAATTATTTATATGAGGTTTATATTATTTTGTTATTATATTATATTTTTATTATATACATTATTTATATAAAGGGTTATTTATGAGGCTATTCTATTTTATCTGTCTTTTTGTTGTACTTTGTGTAAATTCTGAGTTCATTAATATTTAGTGCTTTAAAATGTATGTACCTGAAAATATCTAAAAATTTCTTGGTTAGCTTCAAGTTTTCTATTCAGTGCTTTTATTGACATATAGTTCTAGCTATTCAGTTAGTCTCATTATAATCTATTCTTTTACAAATAAATAATTTAAGACTGTGTGGTTTCTTTTTCTGAACATTTAGGATTTTGACAATCTTTTCCATTCCAATTCTAATTCCAGGGAATTTGAATAGAAAACTGAATGTATATGTTTTCAAAAGTTTGTTTTTTCAAAACTTTTCTTAGTGGCATAGGACTCAGTCAATTTTTATAAATGTTTAATATAGGCTTCAGAAGTATCTATGTTCTGTTTGGTTGGCAAATATCTACATCTATTAAATTATCTATATAATTTGATAATTCAAATCTTCTGGATACTTATTTATGTGAATTTTTAATGTTGACCAATTTGCATATGTTGAACTACCCTCATACTGTTGGAATTGAATTAATTTGATCATTTTGTGTAATGTTTATGACATAATTTTGAATTTGACTTGTTAGTATTTTGTTGAGGATTTTTATAACTGTGCTCATCAGAAACATTGGACTAAAGCAACTTGTCATGGACACACTGAGAGAAGAAATTTGGGGCTGCGTATAGGTATAAAAAATATGGTTAATGTACATATACAGTGTAAATACATTATATACTTATATATTATATAATTTATAATGCACAGAAAGTATTTTTAATTTTTATATTTGATTTAAAACTTTTTAAAAGGGCAAGAGTCCTGCAAACTGCAGGCTGGACATGAACATATAAGGTCCAGTATTTGTGTGTGTGTGTGTGTCTGTGTGTGTGTATGCATGTGTGTGTGTCTGTGTGAGTCTGTGTGTTGTGTATTTCTTTTCTTTTAATGTTGTATCTTTGTGAGATTTTGGTACCATGATAATGCTGGCCTCATTGGATGAAGGTTTCTCTCCCTTTTAATTCTGTGGAATTATTAGTGAAGATTTGATATCAGTTACTTAAGAGTTATGTAATATATAGAAGAAAGGCCATCTGATCTTAGATTTTTCTTTTTGGGATACTATCACTTTTTCAAACTCAGTGTTTGTTATTAGTTTATTCAGAATTTTTATATCCCCATACTTCAATTTAGCCAGATCATATATGTTTACAAATTTTTCCATTTGTTTAGATTTTTCAATTTTTTTAGTATGTGGTTTGTCAAAGTAACCCCTAATGATACTTTGCATCTATGTAGTATTAATTGTAAATCTCCTTTTTAACTTCTAGTTTTGTTACTTGTGTTCTCCCTTTTATAGTGAGGTAGGGAGACACAAACACAGACACTCTCCTCTCCCACTTTCTCTCTCTTTTGGTCTAGCTAAAGATGTGTCAATATTTTTATCTTTTTGAAGAGCCAACACTTTGTTTTACTTAACTTTCTGTTTTTCTTTTCTAGTCCTATCTATTTATTTCTACTTTGATGTTTTTCTTTAGCAATACTGGGGCTTGAATCCAGGGCTTCACACATGTTCGGCAAGCGTTGTACCACCGAGCCACTTTCTCAGCCTTTCTGTTTTCATTTCTGTTATTTTTATGTTTTGTGTTGTAGAAAAACTTGAGATGCATCACTAGTTTGTTTATTTGAAATTTTTCTTTTTTTTATACTATAAACTTCCTTCATAATAGTGTCTTTACTGAATCCCATGGGTTCTAGTATTTTGTTTTTCCATTTTGAGACAAGATAACTTTTAATTTCCCTCGGACTTTGTGCATGACTCACTATTGAAAAGCACTATTCAATCCCCACTTATTTTTCCATTTTAAAAGTTTCTGCTGTTGAATTCTAGTTCTCTTGCATTTGAATGTGAAAAAGATACAGAGTATGATTTCATGTTTAAAAATTTTATACTTATTTTGTGGTTTAACATATGGTGTTTTGTTCTAGAGAAAGTTAGATGTGCTGATGAAAAGAATATGCATTCCGCATCTGTCTGATGAAATGTTGTATCTGTTGAGTCCATTTGACCTATAGTGTGGCTTAGCTACGATGTTTCTTGATTCTTTTCATCTGGGCAATCTATCCATTGGTGAGGTAGGATACTGAAATCTATGTGTATGGGATCAGATCATTTTAGGATCAATAGTCTTTGCTTTATAAAATTGAATGTCTCAACATTATGTTGGATATATATCATATACATTGAATTTACTGCATCTATATTACAAACACATATACTTGTAGACATTTGTAGTTGCTGTATCTTGATAAATTGCTGCTTTAATCATTATATAGTGACCTGCTTCCTATTTTTTTATAAAGTCTATTTTCTCTTTTAATGTGGCTACTGCTACATGTTTCAGATTTTACTGTCTTTAAAATATCATTTTCCATCCTTTCACTTCCTGCTGTCCTCTGTTATAATTTAGAATTTAAATGTCCCACAAAGGTCATGTGTTGAAATCTTAGACCACAGATGATGGCAGTGCTGGGAAGGGAAGGCACCTTTAGAGGTAGCACTTAGTGGAAGGAATTTAGGGCTTTGTGGCACGCTCTTGGAGTGCATACTGGGACCCCAGCACCTTCCTCTCTTTTCTCTACCCCCGCCCCCCATCAGTACCCCTATCTTCCATCAGATTCCTCTTTCTGCCATATTCAATACCCACAATTTAAAGGAGAAAAGGCTTAGTTTAGTGCACATTTTAAGAGGATTTATTCCTTGGTCAGGTGGCTACAGGGCAGAAACCTCATAGTAAAAGGACATAATGGAGTAAAACCGCTTAGTTTATGATGTCCAGGAAGAAGAGAAGGGATGGTTGACCCCAAAAAGAAGAGACAGAGGAGTGGGTATGTTATGTAAAGTCAAACCTTCATGACCCATCCGGAATGCCCAGAAGTGCGCTCCAACAATTCCTGGGCAACTCTCAAGACAATCCAGTTGAGCAGGTAAGCATATCCACCTCCCTCTCCTTCCTGCTTTCCACAAAGTGACCAGGTTTACTGGACCAGGAACTTGCTACCATGACATTCTGCCTGAAGGCAAGTTTCAAACACAAGGAAGCCAGTTGACCATGGATTGAAAGTACGGGCCAAAATTAATCTTCTCTCCTTGTAAATTAATTTCTCCAGTGTTTTGTCCAGACGTGGAAAGCTTACACAGAAAATTGGTACTGAGAAATGGTGTCACTGCGGCCTCAGACAGGGTGATAGCTGAAGCTCTGAGGGTGAAACTCAAGGTGCAGTGGCAACCCCAGGAGATTAGAGACCCTGGAAAACTGAAAAACCTCTTCAGGTAAAGTGGAAGCAGTAAATAAAGCCGACCTGAGAGAGAGAGCAGTAGGAGAGAGGTTGCCTGAGCCTCATCCACAAATTCACCCATTATGGAGTTCACAGCTCAGTGCACTTTCGGAGGTGAGCCCAGATGGTAGAAGTGAGTCATGCGGACCCGACCCTGCAGTCTGTGTCTGTCCCCTGCCCCTCCCTCTCTGTTGTTCTTCCCCTGTTCTCTGCTTCGTGGCTACCACGTACTAAGCAGCTGTGCACCACAATGCCTTACTCCCATGCTGCTCCGGTGTTGGTGCCATGGACTGACCCTGAAGCTGAAGAAGCCCCTCCTCCCTGAAGGTGCAGATGTTTATTATTTGGAATGCGAACCAACACAGCAAGCTCTCCGGTCTTCCAGCTGTTGAGGGCAATACCTTTCACTCCTCTGTGTGTCACCACCCCTTCCCGACCGTGCAATACTCTCAGTGGGTTTATGTCAGAGTCACTGTATTGAGACAAGTTTAGCTTAGGAGACAGCTACTCGCTGAGCCAGAGCGGTGGGATTTCTGGTGGAGTTTGATAAGTGGGAATATACAGGGGTTCTAAATCACCGGAAAAACCCCAAATCAGTCAATGAACCCTTCTTGAGTTGGCTCCTTATTACATAAGGAGTCCAGAAGTTTCCTGGGTTATGACATGAAACCTTTTCTAAAGCCAGGCGACTGTGCACATTTGACTGCACACCTCTGAGCATTGTACAACTAGCGCTAGCATTTCCATCATCCACATTGTTAGCTTGCTGCTACTCTTTCCGTCACACTTAGCCCTGTGGAAGGGAGACTGGCCCTCCCCTCGATATGAAGATGAGTCTGCAGGTGCTGGGATATTTTGTTTCTCCTGCCACATATGCCATTGGCCCACTTCTCTGGAATTCACAAGGGTCCATTTCTCGTTGTTGATTTCCCGTGCCCACCTGAATGTGCACGTATACACCTGTTCTCTCATGTCTTCCTTGTGGAGAATCAGGAGAGCAAACAATCGGTCTCTTCAGCTTTCTTTCTCCCTCTTAAATATTTTGAAAACTTAGGTAAAAGAGCCATTTGTACTTATATTTGTCACTTTAGGTAAAAATAGGAAAACACAAATGCAGTCACATAAATAAGGAATGAAGTTATAACATCAATACATATTCTGAAAATAAAGCCACAGATATTCTTGTCACTTAGATATAAGTGATGTTGTTTAATGCAAGTCTATTATCAAAAAGAAATTCTGAGAAAACCGTTTACCTGAAGTTGTCTGTATCATATATTCTGCATGCCCCTGGCTTACCACATTTCAAAGTTCCCCAGTGTAAACAGGTAGCATCCACTAAAGCTCCAAAATATATAGGTGCTGGAATGCCAGCTACAATTAAGACAGTAAGAAAAAGACATCAAGGAAACAAGATTCATTATTTGAAAATATTTGCATTTTTTCCATTTGTATCACAAAATACAAAGTGAGCATTTTGTTTTATTTCTAGAAATTATACTATTTTTACTGTAAGTTTTCTACATTAGAAGGGATATTATGCTGATAAGAGATAACAAAATTATTGATAACATAAAATACTGAATTAA
The DNA here is from genome assembly GCA_004027595.1 of Dinomys branickii. NCBI lineage: Eukaryota > Metazoa > Chordata > Mammalia > Rodentia > Dinomyidae > Dinomys > Dinomys branickii. Next base: position 7,754 of record PVLD010002655.1, on the reverse strand, counting down.
TGATACTGAGTTATATATATTTTCTGAAATGTTTTTGAGCCATCACATGTATATTTTCTTTAGATAAATCATTCCCTGCTCATTTATTTTAAAGTCTTCTAGCAGATAAAATGTATAACTAAATTCAGGTAGGACCATTTCAAATGAAATTCTCCCTTTGCTTAGACTTTATTTTCATAGTAATTGTAAACCACTGTTTAGAGATAGAAGGGTTTTCCTGTGGGTTCTTTTCTGAGAGAATTATTTCATCTTTTAAGTACTTAATACTGCTCTAATATGACATTGGGAAAAATAGCTACTCATACCAAATATTCTTGTGCAAAATGTATGCAATCCCACACCAAGAGACTTCTCTTCAGACCTGATGCACCTGCGATAAATTCACAAATAAAAAATTTAAAATGACTACAGTTTCTTAAAAGCATCGCTTCCATGCTATAAATGCGCTCTCTGCATATTAGACAATATACATTCCTGCTCAGGTCCTGGTTTTTTAGGGCATGACGATCCAGTCTGAAGCTTAGATGGGAGTCACATTTCTGACATTGGCACTTTACCCAGACATTTTTGCGCATTCACTTTCCACCCAAAAGTTAGTGAAGAAGAAAGTACTTCATGTGAATTCATTTCTGTCTCAGGATCAGTCTATTGACTGTTCTTGATTCTAATGGTTAAACTTTTGGCCTAAAGCAAGATGAACTCGCACCTATATTCAAATCATTTGTGTTAATGAAATGTAAGAAATTTGATTATTTGTATAGGTAATGGGAAGAAGAAAAGAAGCAATACTAAAAACCTTCAAAAGAGCATGATTTTTGAAAATCAGAAAGCAAACCTATTTTAAATAATCTGGGATAATTTTAAGAGTTACAGAAAGATTTCTCTACTCTCCCCCAAAATTCTCTCATCTTTTCATTGTTTCCTGAAATTCATCTATGGAGAAATAAAAATGGTAACACTTCAAAGGTATTCTTGATCTCCTCCCACACACATTTGCACATTTTCTGATTGAAAAATTCACTTTAAGAACATCTCTATCCTATCATTTCTTCCATGATTAATTCAAAACTGAGAAAATAAAAGCAGATTTCCTCAGAAAAGGCCACATGTTTTTAAGGAAAGCTACATTTTATTGATATTTTGGTGGTAGAGATGTTTACAAGATAGAATAATTGAACATACTCATAAATTGAGACATCGTTGATCAGAGGCTACCTAACAGACAAGTTATTTAGACAATATCAATAAATTTACCCAGAAGAAAAAATCCAGCAGACCCAGCATAAGCTTCTTGATCACCTAATTTCCCCTCAATGCAGACAATAGGGCATTTAATTTTCACTGAAGAATTTTTTTCTATCCTTTCCTTAACATAGTATTTTGCCATCCCATAGAAGCATGAAATCCTGATAGTTCATAAATTACAGTTTAAACTGTTCTCCAAGATTTGTCATTAATAGGCATTGACTAAAATCTTCAATTTCTAGAATATGGGATTCTGAAAGAAATTTTTCATAGTTGTTTAAAAACGGCAAACAAATGGGCCTAGTGACCTGTGCTTATAACTTGTACACTTTCAGAAACTAAGACAAAAGACTTCCAAGTTCAAGCCCAGCCCAGGCAACCTAGCAAAACCATCTTAAAATTTTTAAAAAAGGGTCTGAGGTTGTAGTTCAGTGCAAAATCCCTAAATTCATTTCCCAGTTCCAGAAAAGCAGGGAAAGGGCAAATAAATGTAGCTCTGCACCCTTCTGGCCTTGTAATGTGAGATTTTGTAACAACAGAGGAAAGGTATAGGTGTGTGCATAAAGATCCCAGGAGGAAAACTGTATAATATGTTCTTGGCAAACGTGAGGGAAGACAGTAGAGAAACAAAGAAAACTGAAGGCATGGATACGTACTTATTGGGGAATAGATGTTAATAATAAAAGCTTTGCAAATTGAGATGAACTATATTTATGTTTTTCTTATCCATCATGTTAACCATCTGAAAAGTATAACTTTCACGGTCCAGTGGTACCGCCCACACTTAGCATGCTTGAGGCTTTGGGTTTCGTTCCCAGCATCACGTACACAAGACAAACACAACTTTTAATGCTGGCAGAAAAAAATTCAGTCCCTAGAGTCAAAAGCAAAACAGTACAAAGAGAGCCTCATTCCAGTCGTTACAATAAATATGAATCATTAAATTCAAATAACTTCAGGCTACAAAATCAAATCTAGCAAATTATTTATGAAGCAAAATTGAAAGTAAAGGGAAGGAAAAAAGAACAGGCATAAATCACAGAAAACCTAGAATTGCAATTTAAAAAGAAACAAAACAAATTGCTTAAAGAAAATATCAAAAGATAATAACAAATTATGGTAATGGGTGAATAATGATCAAAATAAACAAATGACTCAAATGTTAAACTCAAATAGGTGACTAAAGAACAGTAGAGCAATCTGAAAGGGGGAAAGGATGTAAACAAAGAAATCAATGAAATAAATGTTAACAGAAATCCAAACAATAAAATATATTAAATATATTTTAAATATATTAAAATGTATTAAATATATTTTAATTATAAACATATGTGTCAAAATTTTAAGTAAAATAATATTAAAAGAAACTGTGTATAATAATATATAGTTATTTACATATTTTCTCAGATATGTAAATAAGTTTCAGCATCAAAAATCTATCACTTTACTTCCCTAAGCTTCAGGGTCTGAAAGCAATATCACCGTGACAGTTTAATGTGTTCGCAGTTCCTGGTTGATTCCCTAAGAAAAATGTAAAAGTCTAAGATATGCAAAATTAGTAAGTAAAGACACTTGATCTTAGAGAAAAGACAGAGAAGCGATAGTAAGTAAAGACACAGAGAGATGGAAAATCGACATAGAAATCTTAACATTAGCAAATCATTACACAAAATCAAAAATAGTGCTGCATAAAAAGTAAATTAACAAAGACAACAGCATGCCATCTATAAAATGTAAGAGGAAATGGTGCTATATATATTTATTATTTATATATATAATATATATATTTACATATGCATATAAAATATGGGAGAATTTAGTTATATAAATCACATCTTTAATTTTACTTCAATTTTGTATTTGTAATTTTATATAATTATGAGTGGAAGAGAAAATGATGTAAACTTATACACACGCTATAAACTGGTACCATTTACAGCCACCATTTATTTTTAATCTATATACACTTAACTAATAATAAATATATTTTGTCTTTGTACCTAGTTCCTGGCACAGAACTCTTGGGAACTCTTGAAATAGCCTTAGAATTTCCTGAGTGATAGTAATTTCTTTTTCCTTTAAGATTTGCCTTTTGCTCATACTTGAGTTTATGCTAATGAGATCAGTTAAGATGGGTGCCCTAGTCCTTGGCCCTGGTCCCAAGGGAGACCAAGTATTCAGAGTTAGAAATTTCAGTTCCAGTCCCTGACCTCTAGGCACATGGGCTAGGGGATGTAGGTGATTAAACTGCATAAAAATTCTTTTATACGGAGTTATGATAGATGGACTTCCAGGTTGGTGACATCTACATGTCAGAAGGGCGCCATACCTCAATTCCATGGGGACTGAAGCTCTAACACCCAGAAATCTTACAAACCTTGCTCTGGCTTCCTTTTGCATCTTTTACAGTAACTCTACAATAAACTTATAAAGTGAATAAATTATTCTCCTGCATTCTAAGGGCCATTTTAGCAATTTTCTGAAGTTAGATAAAAATTAATGTCAGCTACACAGAGCCAGGCCCTTAGGAGAGTCAATCCCACAAAAAAACAAAACAAAACAAAAAAAAAACATCAAAACTGTAGCTAGAGGCACATTCCACGAAACCAGTCCTCGAGATGGAGACACAATGACCAGGCCTACATGCATCCCTGAGAGATAAACCATAACTTGAGATTTTACTGTGATTGGTATCATCTGGTCTTGTAAAGTCCAGGTAGGCATTACTCACCTAACTGGGTGACCAGAACCTCCAGACTCATCCCCTCCCCAAAATCCATTTGTTTTTTCCATGAACCCTTACTACATGATTTGCTTCTCTCTTAGATCAATATTAGCTAAGTGACTATACTTATAATCCTATAGGTTTATTACTGTTTGACTCATTACAAAGGCAAGCAGAAACTTTGAAATGACATGCAGGAATTGGAGGCAGATGCACTTATACTGATAAGCACTGATAAGGATCAACCCCAGAATATCAGGCCCTGATCTTTGGTTGTCTATCGGATAAGCAAGCATGAAGTACAGAGGCAGAATGGCTTGTCAGTTGGGGATTGGTTTATATAATGCGCTTCATAGTGCCTGCCCATTTCTAAGAGACCAGAAGCAATTAAAAGTGAAACAGGAACTATTATTACCTGGGCAACTAAGACACTGAAGTATACTGGCTGGGGGCGCATTTTGTGTTACACTACATTATATCCACATTGTGACATTGGTATATAAATTACCCCTGGTAAAGGGAGTTGGGGCAACCAACTTCTGAACCCCCTCCTGACTCTCCAGAGCTGTCTCTTAGTAAACTTCTCCTATACTTAACTTTCTTTGTCCAATAAAATTCATTCTGCAATTTCAGGAGACACAAACCTGACACATCTCACATCTAACAGGTTGTGAGTTATACTTCTCCTATTTGATTTTGGAGGTTCCACTGAGATAATTGGAAAAAAGGTAAAAGTTTGATTTTGTTTCATGGCACTATAAATATTTTGACTGGATTCTTGATTATGATTTGTTTAGGTAATCAAAAATGGTTACACATTGTCTGCTGGTTGCTTATGCCATTTGTTGGCTGCTTGAGCCTTATTAAAATTTGAGAGTAGAAAATATTATGATGTCTTCATATTTAGGTTTCTTTGATAGGGTATATTTATTTTTGAGGCAGGGCCTCAAATTTCTATTACACATGCTGCGTTTTTTACTTATTTCTGCACGGGTTGCTCAATTTACTTGTATTCCTATCTTGATTTGTGTGGCAGTTATGGAATTTAGTTTCTTTTAGACAGTTGTTTATATAATGGCTTTTAATATTTCCAATTGCTTTACAGCTCATACCCACGGTATGTCTAAGGCTAGGGAACAGATTTTGGCAGCTCACCACTATTATGGATGGTTATTATCATCATCAGTAAATGACAATGTGCTTCTTTCTACAATTCTGAAAATCATTTTTCCTTTTTAATTAGAGGCTCTTAAACCCCTAAAAATTGAGTGCACATTTATAGTCATTTCTTTAGAAAATACATAACCCCCATTCCTAGGGTGGAAGAAAATAAAAAGTCATGCTCATCCAAAAAGGCACACATGAGGGTTTTCTCCTGTGGCTCGCAGGACCAGGAAGAAAAAAGCGCAATCACTCAAGTCCCTTAATTTAGTGTAATTTTCACTGGTAATACTTTTCTTCTTAAACATGGCTGCCATAGCAAAACTCAGTTGTAGCTAGTCCTTTTAAAAACATACAGTGCTCTGAAGTTAAAAATGTGAATTTTCAGAGGAAAAAGGTTCACCTCAGTAACGGAGACTAATCTAGCCTGACATATCTCTGGTAACTCTCTAGAGAGCACCCACCTACTATGCATCTTGTAAACCTCAGGGGATCCCCTGGGGACATATAAAAACCAAGAGAGATTGAAAGAGGTTCCTTCTTTCCTCCTTGTTAGTTTGTAGATGAAAATCTCAATGGTCATTTCCATTATTTCTTTGCAGTGTATTTTTAAGCACTGAAAATGGTTTGACCCTCATACTCTGAGAAAGGGCCATTTAATATTTCTCTCCACCTGTAAATGGCCTGAATGCCCCCAGGAACAAAATAAAATACAGAGGAAAGTAGTAATTATTTTACAACTAGAGTCATACTGTAAGAGAGAGGTGCCTTACATTCATACTTTCTTTCCATTTAGAAAACAATCTTGACTTGAATTTGAGGTATAGATGTGGCCACTAAAATCTAAATGCCTCTGGTCCTTAAGAAAATCTGATGCACCTACCATTACTGAGGCTAAAGTTCCCTTCCCTTGTCTTCTGTGCCCTCAGGATGAAATGTAAGCCCTTCAATTACTTTATTTTTATTTTTATGTCTTACTGTGACTGGGTACAATTCAGGCTGGTATTGAACTCACTTTGTAACCCCAGCTAGCCTCAAACTAGCAACCATCCTCCTGCCTCAGCTCCCGAGTGCTGAGATTACAAGCATGTACCACCTCGCCCCATTCAATTACTTTAAATTGTCAAGTATTATTACAAAAAATAAGGAGCACCTAACAATAAAATAGTTAAAATTACTTTCCAGAGTCTGTCCCTTTAGAGGGAAGAGTTATGTGTGGCTATAAAAACCTGTATAGCTAATAATTGCACTAAGATAAATTGTCATCCTCTAGGTCCCATCATAAAACCATTCTCCACTTCCACAGGTATCAGAGGGTTATTTTTCTTTTCCTTTTTACTCTTAAGAGATCTCTTTTGAATGATGACCTATACAAAAATTCTGACTAGTTTGTTTATAATTATAAACCTAAAAATTATAAAAGGATCATTGTCTTGGTTTCTTTTCTCTTATTGCTGGGACAAAATAACTGATGCCCAAAGTTAAAGATGAAAAGTTTTTCTTAGCTCACAGGCTGTAGAGATTTCAGTCGATTATCAGCTCTCTCCAAGGCAGGGTGGTATAGCAGAGGGGCAAAAGAAGACAGAAAAAGCAACAAGAGCAAAAGTAAGGAGTGAGCAAAGCCTCTTTTCCTCCCTTTTATTATATACAGACTACTATACCACGCTAAGGCAGGTACAGCATTCACATCCCCAATCCCAGCACTGGACAATTAGCCAATTACAAATTCTGGATTAAGCTGCCTCTGAAAAGCCTGTCCCCCATGACCACGTGAGGTTTTGGGGTATTTTCATACACAGAGCATTTTAGTTCAACTTAGCCAAATACATCTGAGAGTATACACTGATTTGTTTGTCAGTTCAATGTGTGTTAACAGCCAGTTAAAGCACCTACAGCTGCTTCCTTTGAAAAGTGTTTTTTGAGCTCAACAATTTGTTTTGACTTTTTGAAAAAAAAAGCCACAAAAAGCCATTTATTTATGCTTTCAGGTTTTATTGAAAACATTACTAGATAAAGTAACAGATTTAAGGGTAACATAAAAATGAAAACTTAAAATTTGGTAATATACAGTTATAAATGATTGGGTTGCTATGTATGTTTGTGTGTCAATTTTCAGGTGTATATTCTAACTTAGTATATAGATTATTAAACACTCATGATATAGACCAAATAACTCTGTTTACAGGCTTAATGGTGAGTTAACAAAATAAAAATAAAGATGTCTTTAAAGGGGGTAATATATTTGTATCCATCTTGTTAGGTAATCAAGATAATATAAAAAATCAGTTTTGTAAGTACAATGTCCGTTATTATCTGTGGACCATAATTTAAAAGGTTTTCTTGATCCAAAATAATGTATAGATTTAAAAAGTTTTAATTGTTGTGATGAATCATCTAATTAACTGTTTGGCTACAATTAAGAGGTTAAATTTTCTATGTCTAAAACAATATGTTTTCTAAAATATTGAGATTTTCTTGGTTAAATTTACAAACAGTAATGAAAAGGAAAAGATCTGTATTTTACTACACAAATATCTTGTGTTCTCATCATTAGATTTTTGGTTACTAAAAAGGGAAATATAAGGCCTAAAGTATATTTAAATGTTTTCTCATATAGTGCTTT